>QRDG01000225.1:2280848-2408127 GCA_012064385.1 Puccinellia tenuiflora
TTGTTTACTTATTTTCACTAGAACCCCAAAGAAACACGACGGTGGATTTGTGCAGGCTGCTGCAATACAACACATAAATCTAAGCGGTCATTGGGGGCAGCCGCAATAGCCTGATGCCACATGCCACAGGCGTTCCAGGAACAGATGCACCCAGTTTGAGAACACGAGGGATGCAGCTTTTCTTAAGGAAGAAAATGGAAGTAGGAACCAAATTTTGAGAAACTACAACGTATTTTCTCAAATGATTTGGGAATCACTTTTGGTCCAAAAGCAGCGTGTGAGAAAAAAAAACGTTGACCTGCAAATTAGATGGAAGGCCAAAAGGAACAAATAAACCACACACACAACACATGCCACAAGGTTCATTGAAGTCTTCCAGAATGTTTGCATGCTCTCATTACTATACACCTGAGAACCCATTGAATGCAATAGTAGCAATATAGAGCATTCACGAGTATCAAATTTCAATATGACGGCCCTGCAAACTGTTTCTAGTATCAAAAATGCGAAAAGCAAAAATACAAGGCGATTGATGATTCCTAAAACCAGACTTCCAATGCAGCACTCACAAACTAGCTGGATCTGCATCCTTCAAAAGCCTCCAAGGTGCTGAAAAAACAGGACAACAGCAGAATCACATTAATGAATGGATGTAAACTGCAAGCAACTGCACGAAAAAGGAGAATGATCGATAACAATTGAATTTAAATGCCTGCAAATCGTGAAATTGTTATATTAACTAGTTATTACCATGTCCCACATATCTCAACTGATACACGTTAATATGGACCACACCTTGGCAGTACAAATACACCATTCACTGGAATGGATTTCATGCCAATATCATGGCAATTCTTCGACGTGTCAAAGTATGCAAATGGAGCAAGGGAAAGAATGAGGCTTGTGCACACACAGACAAGTTTAGATAGTTCACTTACATTCCTGAGCATTACGTTTCAATGACATCTTCACAACCCCTTGAATATAAGGGAGCTATTTTTTATTTGCTCTTAACCATTCAACAAAATTGTCTAAGATTAAAGGCCAAGCTTGGTCTTCATCATAATTGTCAAGCGATGGGAAGTTTATCTGAATATAAAAAAGGTGATTCAAAGCATCAATAATAGTGAACAAAAAATAAACAAAAGGTAAAAAACGATGCTGCAAAATAGGATGATTTCAAACATGACCTCATTGCAGAACCGAAGAAATCCCATCCACTGATCCATGTTTACAACCTTGTACTCATTTTGGTACTGAAGCACAAAATAACATAAATTAGTGCATCAAACAAAATATGGGTCCTTCAGAAGAATGGGACTAATAAGCAAAGAAGTCCAATCAATCATTACCTTGAGGTAATTAATAAGTTTCTCGACTTGGGGGCGGAACTGCAAGCCCAATACTAGATTCAGCAACTCACAAGCAACCGGTATTTCGATACACTTCTTCTTATCCTCTGAGCACAACCAAGGTAAGCATTAACAGAAGTAAAGAAGAAATAATGTGCGTCGAAATAATATCAACTGAAACTACCTGTTAGGCAATAACGGAATGCAAACGGATAGAAATCCTGGAAATTAGAGGGCCTTGTAACCTGATTTGTAAAAGATCACATTATCAGCAAACTGGTTACAGTACAGCTGAATATCATCATTTAGTGGTAGCTTGTTGTTCCATTCAATCACAAGCTGTGTGGTAATTGAATTATGTTCAACTGAACTTGGTAGGGTTTGGTTATTTCATCCTTAACTAATACAAACCTTTTCAAATATATTTAACTGTTAATTACGGAGTAAATACTTATGGAATAGAGACACTCACTTCTTGGTTCAGTTCAGGGAACGCTTTCTTCAGCTTACTAATACTATCAGCTCGCAGAGCTTTCATGCCAGTTCTCCATTCATCCTGTCAACATACTGCCAGTCAAAACTCAAAATGACAATGTGATATTATAGTGATATACTGACATACTGTGATAGACCTTTTTTTAGTCTATGGACAATGCATACCAGAGTAAAATAACCTTGCTTTTCACAGCCCATTTTCCTGATATGAGAGAGATGCCATTTATTAGATAAGTAAAAGAGATGGACAGTACCAGGCATTTCAAGAGAACATACCATGCTAACATCAGAATCCGAACATCAGTATGGGGAACTTCAAGATGAGAGCAGAGTGTTTCGATGCCTTCTGGGCTGTTCCAGTAAGTTGGAAAACAATTCATTCATATGTAATAGCATCACAAAAAATAAAATAACATGCATTAAAATGGTATATGCCTACAATAATAAAAAATGAATGAGCTGACATAAGAATTGACAATTATTACATTAATATTTATAGTGATTCACATAAAACAGCTCTCTTTTTTAATATGGGTGATAATCCACTATTTCGGAGGTATATCTACAACTTCCAAATGGAAGGACTACGGCGAGCAGCAAAAATAACGACATACAAGTGTTTGAGAAAACTGTGAAAGAACTTACTCAATCATGCCAGATGAGCTATCGGCATAAGTATAGAAAAGTTGGTCAATCCGTTCTACTTCCTTGGAAACAGCTTTAGTGGGACCTGGAAATATATGGAAATGTTACTACAAATAGACCTTACTAACATGTGGTTCACTGTCAATATACCGTAACACGTAACAGAATAAATAACATGCAACATATTACAGAATTTGGCACGCAAGTTTGTGGAAGGAGCAAAAATAAGGATAAGATTGACTAACTGAATAACATGACAATGACAAACAAGGTCTTATAAAATGATTGGTCCCTACAAAATAAAGGACAAGGTGCAACTGTCACATGCTTATCTGACAATTTATGGGATCATTTAGAGTTCCAAACACAGTATGGAATAGCCTCTCAAGGTTAGCCCGAGTAAACAATAATTTGAAACCCGAAAAGGAACCTGTACACATCTCGTAAGTAGTCAAGGTACACAAACACACCACGTCCACATGCAGTAATACGCTACACACCCACATTCTTACACACGGATTTGACAAGTATAATACAGATAGAAAAGGAATCAGCTCACCACATTGTGCTTTCCTGCTGGTCAGGTTTGTACTGACTCCTTTTCTTTTTCTGTTTTGTTTTTCATTTACTTGTTCCTCACCTAAATATAATCGTTTGCTTTAGTACTCATTCAGATATACATACCCTCAAAACAGAATATGAGAGCTCCTACTCCAACCGATTAGGAAAGAAGATAAAACACCAATAATTAAAGCTAAGATAAAACCACAACTCAAACATTTTAACCTAAAAAGGAAAACCAATTAACGCAAAGTTTGAGACAATGGACAACTATTTTTTAGTTACTTATGAAACTTCTAGTTACACGCACACAACTGCAAGTTAAGTTTCTCAATCCGTATTAACATATTCTCAGGTAATTCAGCATTACGAAAGGGCACTATAAATCCAGAAGAGCAACAGAACAATCCCTGAATGAGAGAAAAACACCAAACAAACAAGTTGAGATGAAGTGATACAAGGAGAAAGTGAAGTAATCGCTTGGCAGACGGACAGCACAACGTGTAGTGAGTATATTGTTGAAAATAGTACTTCCTCCATCCTGAAAAGGATGTCATAGATTTCTCTATCTATGGATGTATCTAGACGTGAAACGCGTGTAGATACATCCGTATTAAACTTGTGACATCCTTTTTTCTGGACGGAGGGAGTATATAATACTACGGTAGGAACAATTGCAAATTGATTAGCACTTGAAGGTTGTATTCTAGTGCATGCATTCACATGTAAATTTTTTTTATGGCCTTAATATTGGTATAGCAGATCATAATTCTCTAGTGCCTTCCAATTCAGTTGCTACCAGAATTAAGCACTGAAGATGTGATCATCTCCTTTCATTATCTCTGAGATCATGGTTATTCTAGCAATCTCTTTTGCCTATTACATAATTGCCTATATATAACGTAATTGCTATGCCATACAAACCAAATAAACTAAGAAAATCTTAATTGCATAAAGAGGGTAGTATAAAAGCATGCCTAATTGATGAGATTCAATGATGAATCACCATAGTTCTAGGCTAGCACACGACTAATCTGATTTCTATAGTTCACAACAAGTACAGACTTACAAGTTACAACAGAAGATACTTGGCGAATTTATGGTCATAATGGTGTATAACTGATTGTAAGACAATAAACCGCTGCAGAGATCACAGAACCATGCTTACAAACAGCATTGGCATATCTACGTACCCTAGGAACGTAAATCTGCAAGCGAATCGATACCTAGTCCTGCGCCAATCCAAGATTCGACACCTACTCTTACCATCACGTCAAATTGCCAAACCCTCCATCTACCGCCACCCGACCCTTCCCATCCCGTAACAGGCGATCCAAACCCCAGACACCTGGGGACAAGGAACTCAAGATTGGATCTTCCCGAGGCAAGGCAGCACACCGAATCTCGCAAGAGAGCAAAGGGACCCGGAAACCGGCCAAGCAGTGCGGCACGACGGGACCTCGCGCGCATCCTAATCATCATGGAACAAGAAAGACAGCGAAGGGGAGGAGGGATCCGGGAGGAGGGGCGTTACCGGCCGCGGCGGACGATGACGACTTCTTGGAGGAGCGCCTCATGATGGCCTGCCTTCTTCCCGAGCGAGGATTCGGAGGAGCGCCTCCCTCTCTCTTGGGTACTTCTCCCCTGCGCGCGGTGGAGTCGCCGAGTTCGAGTTCTCGTCTCGGCTTTCTTCTGCTCAGAGAGTTCGTGTCGAGGGGAGAGGAACGAACAGGTAGAGCCCCCTTCTCTTATAAGGATTTCGGCCTGGCTAGGATGTTGGGTTCCACGCGCTCTAAAAACCTGGGCCAACACGGCTACGTTTCCTCTTCGTCTTCGTTGCGAAATTGGAATGTTCAGCGATGCAGATTGGTTTCTGTCTTTCGCTTACCTTACCTTAAGGTCTCCGCCTCTCCGTTGCAATATTTTGATGTGGAAGGAATTTTAATGTTACTAGGAGTTTGCATCTGGAGATGAAGATTGGTTTGGCAAACTCGCTCCCGCGAAACCTAGGGTTTCCCAAACCCGCGCCGCCGCCACCGCCTTCCCTCTCCTTCCCTCCCCTCCGCGCTTCCGGCGGCGCCGCCCGTCGCGCCCTCTCCTCTCCCAGCCTCCTCTCCCCTTCCCCTCCTCTCCTCTCGCGCTCCTGCCGCCCCCCGTAGCGGCGGAGCATGTCCAAATCCTTCCTAGCTCGGCCCCCGCCAGCAGTGGCCGCCGGACCAGGCCCGCGCAGCGCCGGCACGGTGGCATGTCTCTCCCCGCACCGGGGTAGGGTGGAGGCGGGGGTCCCTCTCCCTGGCGGCGGTGCTCTTCGGCCTGCTTCGGTCCGGTGAGCTGCGGGTGACCATGGTGGCGGTGGTGCGGCCATTGGGCGCGGGGAGCCCATGTAGCCTGCGTGCGGTCGGCCGGTCGCCGGCGTGTGGCCGACAACGTCCTTCGTCCCAGATCTGGGCCCAAGTGGGCCCCATCTGGGCTAGGACGGGACTGTCCAGGTGTGGTGGCGGCACCCCCGGTGGACGGAGGAGTAGGAGCGCGTGTTGGGGATGGCGGAGTCGTTGGTGCCCTTGCTGCAGCGCGGTGGCGGAGCTTTACGGGCCCTTTTGGGCTCGGCCGGGCCAGTGCAGGCCTGGTTTGCTCTGTTGCTGCATCCGGTCGGCTACTGTCTTCTGGCGGTGGAGGCAGATCCCTCCCGCGTGCCACTGTGTCATTGATTCTCGCTTGTTTCCTTCTACTCGGTCCTTCTGGCCTCGTGACATGGGTCACGGTGAGATGACGGTGATGACTGCAAGATCAGTGGTGGCATGCGCTAGTGGGCGGCAAGATAGGCGGAGCTATATGAAGCATCTGGGGGTGTGGTTTTTTGGAGGTCGGGAGTAATCCCTGTCGTCTCGACACTGACGTGGTGACGCTTGCGTGTGTCGCCATCCTTCCTGAAGGGCGTCGGGGTACCTCTTTCCCTCCCCTCAACGTACCGAGGGAAACCCTAGGACACACCAGGGGTAACCCTGAATTGTTGCTTGGGGCAGCACCGTCGTCGTCGCCACCTTCTAGGAGGTGTTGCTTGGTACAAGACGCTTCGGAGTGCTAGGAGCGTGGTGGAAATTCTTCGGAGGGCGCAGCGGTTGCGAGTTGATGGTGTTGGTAGAGTTGGGTGGTGCCCCAAGCAAAGGCGTGGTTGTAGCGAGTAGCAGTTTTCCCTCAATTAAGAACCGAGATTTAATCGAACCCGTAGGACTTTGAAATCAACAATGAGTTGCACGTCAACGATCTCTGGCGCTTAACCGTCGACGAACGTGGACCTGCACACACTCAACCAATTATTTGCCCCCAACGGCAGGAAGGTTGTCAATCTTCCCGGTCTGCTGAAAACAAAGCGGTTAAACGTATAATGTAGTGAAATGAATTTATGTAAACGGACCAGCGAGCAAGTGAATATGAAAATCAAGTAAACGAGGTGGTAAACAATGTAAAAAAGATGGACCAGGGGCCATGTCTTCACTAGTGGTGTCTCTCCAATAAATAAAATATTCATATGACGGGTAAACAAATTACAGTTGACCAATTGATAAGATTATGACACAAACTTAATCTAGCTATATCAAATTGTTCATGGTAATATTCATGTAGGCATCACAACAAGAAACAAAGACCATCATCCAACTGCATCTTTGTCTAAAAAGTCCACATAGGGATCGTTATCCAGCCTGTCATCCATCGGTATTAAGTTGCAAGCAACAGACATTTGCATTAAGTAAGTGTATGATGTAAGCAATATTCATAATCATAAAGACATAAACACTGCTGTTTTACCCTTAGTCGCAACAGCACACACTTGTCCTTAGACGTTTATGTCACTCGTGCCCAGGCACAAGAGGGGGCATGAACCAACTATCTAGCATAAATACTCTCTCTTGGAGACATAAGCAATCACTTGGCCAAAATAACTACACACATAGGAGAGCATGCAACAACATAAATTAACATATAACAACCATGCACAATCTGATCATAACTTCATAATCCATCGGATCCCAATAAACACATCATATAGCATTACAAATAGTCAATCTTGATCATGTAGGGCAGCTCACAAGATCATAAACATGAAGCACAAGGAAGAGAGACAACCATCTAGCTACTGCCATGGACCCGTATTTCAAGGTGGAACTGCTCACACATCATGCCGGCGGAAGGCATGGCGATGAAGAGCCCTCCAGGATCGATCTCCCCTCCGGCAGCGTGCCGGGAACAGCTTCAGAATCTCCCCGAATTAGGTTTCGAGGTGGCGACGACTTCGGGACGGAGTTTCTGGAAAATAATCGTCGCCCCGATGAAATTAGGTTTAATGTGATTTTATAGTTGTCGGAGGGGGCCGAGGGGACCCACCACGTGCAGGGTGGGTCCCACCCGTGGGTGGCCCTGGGCCGCAGCTACTGGCCGTCCCTGGCATGTGGAGCGCCCCCGAGGCTGCCCTCTGGACTTTGTCTTCATCGTGGCAAATAAAAAATCTCTGTAAATTTTGGCGTAGTTCCGAGAATATTTTCAGAAGTGGATTTTCCGAAATAGAAAACAGGAAAAACATGAAACTGGCACTGGGCATCTTGTCAATATGTTAGTCCGACAAAAAGCGAAAAAATAATATAATAAGATAGTGAAAACATGTAACAATGGTATATAACTAGCATGGATCAATCAAAAATTATAGATACGTTTGACACGTATCACGAGTCTTCTCAGTTTTTCGTCGAACCGCCGCTTTATTTTCTCTTCTTTGTTCTTTTTTGTTTATTTTGGGCTTGCTTTTGTGTTGTTTACCCGAGCAGTAGTCTTGATGTTATATTGGTTGGTTGCTATATTAATATAGGGGGTGAAAGCCTGTTTCGAGGAGATGAAGATTGGTTTCTCTATTTTGTTTGTAAAAGGATTCCCATGAGCCGGTTGATTAAACGATTTGATTGGCCCTGTCATCTCTCATGTCACCTCTCACCCCTTGCGCTCCTCTCACTCTCCTTCACAATATTGTAGAACGAACATGATTTTCTCTCGTAAAACCGATCAGTTGGCCATTGTTTAGATTAAAAACACGATCCCCTCCACCTCAGTTTCTTTTCGTGTTTGTGATAGAAAAGTAAGTTTATAGTAAAAAAAATACTTTTCATGTCAGTTTATATTACAAAGTTGGTTTTTTGATAGAAAAGCAAGTTTATAGATTTTCAAAAATATTTGTTAGAATATGTCTATATGATGATCTTGTTTTTAAAGATCAGGTGAACAGAAATAACACGATGGTGAAATCGATTTTGTAATTTCAGCACCCCAGTCGTCGTTACCTTTTTTTCGGGTTTGTGATAAAAAAATAAACAAGATATAGTATAGAGTTGTTTTTCGTGGCAGTTTATAGAACAAAAAAAATTGATACAAAAAGAAAGGTTATAATATAAAGTTGTTTTTAGAAAAGCTGATGAAACATATCCATATGGAAGTTAGTTTCGAAAAACTCATAGCTAGGAACGCAATGATCAAAACAGATTTTGATTTCGACAGGTTTGAAAGTAGTGTATTTTTAAATTTTGAACTAGTTTGCACAATGATGACGTGGGGAAAGCAATGAGGAGTTTTGCATGCAGGGTGGACGTGCGCTCTCATCTACACTACTTATAAAACAGCAAACTGAAATTATCCTAAAGCCACCAAACTTAGTGTACATAGGATAGCTAGAAGCATCCGATCTAACCAACTTGATGAAATCGGAGCGCCTATATTAATCTGATGGTCTGCCACACAGTTAAACGGCTGGGATCGAATGTTTTACCGGTCTGCCCAGCAGATTCCACGGCCACGCGCTAACGCGCATATCTCTCCATTCGCTCGAGGCGTCGCACTCTCACATCCCCCAAATCACGGAACGAAAGTAAATCGCTCCGCAAAATCAATCTCTCCCTCGCGAGTAATCCATGTCTTGACGAATCCCACCGCCGTTACCATTCCATCTGCCTCCGAAGTCCCGACCACTGCCTCCTCTCCGGGCGCCGCCGTGGCCTGCCGTGGCAGCGGCGGTGCAGATTCTCGACGAGGTGTGTCGTGGTCCTTATGTTGGTGGCGTTAGAAGTCCAAGGTAGGGGCCGCGCCGACGCAGACAACGATGCCCGCGGAAAGGACTACCGCGACCGCCACGGCCACTGAGACGCGCCAACGATGGCTGGCGGCTGCGTACAACGCATGCAAGCCTCCGCATTCGGTGATGCGCCGTCGTGAGGCGCTGGGAGAACGGACGAAGCCGTCAGGGTGCGGGACTGTGATGAGGCGGTGGAGAAGGGCAGGGACTAAGTGCCAGCAACAGACTGCTCGCACCGGCCCTATCGCGGAAGGTGTCAGCGCTGCTCAAACTCACGGCCTGCGGACTATATTTTTCTGATCATCTATGCAAATATTTATTCTAATTTAGATTATGAAGGTGGTTCTCTGAGTTGTAAATCTTTGAGAAGGAAGGCACATCTACATCGTATAATATGCATACAACACATCCACATGTATCATTTTTTAAGAAAGACCAAACATATTGGTTGTAAATATTTGTTGGTTACCTTAAACTTTAGTGTGCTGCTATTGATTTGTGCAAAGAATGGTCGTTCTACTACAAGGTTTGCTTGCATACAATAATTTCTTGTAGAGTTGAATCATTTAAATTATCGCTATATTTTGCATTGGTGGAATGGAAACGTTAGGAGAAAACATAGGTTCCTTAATATTGTCGGTAGTTGTGTAATCATAATTTCAAACAGCATGATAGTAACAAAATACAAAAAAAACGTGATCAAACATGTGCATTTGTGTGACTTACACATTATATCGGGTTGCATTGCAGGAGACGTGTGTTGCACGTGCACACTAACTAGTCACTCAAAAGCGTCCGCGCCACCCAGTTGCTTCCATATATAGTTAACTTGTGCATTTGTGTCTTAAAAAAAAATTGTGCATTTGTGCTAGGGATGTTACTAGCCCACTTATCCCACTTACCCGCTTTGCACATCCCTAAGGGCTTGTTTGGTAGCTCGGGATCCCCCCGGGATCCCCTTGTATTCCCTGGGTGGTGAAACCCCGCGCCGAATAAAACCTGGAAAATCCACCGTCGCGTTTGGACGCCCGCGAGGGGTGGTACCCCTGGCCTTTCCGCGTCCCTTCCCCGGGAGTGGTTTCCACGCCTCGAGAGGTCGGGGTGGATAGCCCCGACTCGCTCTCGCGACAGAGATGAGAGATGATGGCGCGAGCAAAGCTGTAATGCCCCGGGGTTTTCCCCAAATTAGAATTTGCTTGTTATTTTATTTTAGCATCACCATGTCATCGTGCATTCAATCACCTTGCTTTTTTTTTCCAAAATAAATAAATAAAAATATTATTTTAGAAAAACCTTATTTTTGTTTTGCAATTAATCCTCGGGTTTAATAAATCAACTCCTCTCTCTCTTTTCTATTTTACAATAATTCTCGAAATATTATTTGGGAATATTTGACACACTAATTTTAATCTAAAATAGAATTATAAAAGTTTGCTAAAATCCCCTCCCTCTTTTCTTTCTCCTTTTCTCCCTTTCTTTGCTAATTCTCAATTGGGAAAAAAAATCCTATAATTTCAGAAGGGCCTAATTCTTTCTCTTGCTGCAGCCCACCTTCCTTTTTCTCCAGCCCGAACCAGCCCACCAGCCGGCCCATTCTCTTTCTCCCTGGCCCAACAGCCCTCTCTCTCGTTTCTCTGCCGTCAGGGAGCAGGGGCGAACGCACGCACATGGTGCCGTCGCCATGCCACGCCACCTCCACTTTTCCCCCTCCTATAAAGCAGCTGCTGGCCGCCCCTTATCCCCTAACCCTAGCCCCTCTCCTTCCCCATCTCGCGCCGCCATCTCCCTCTTCCCCTCCCTCTCACCTACTTCTCCACCTTGATCCCGAGAACCACCTCCATGGCCGGAACTTGAAGAGCACCAAGCCGACGCCGTGGCCACCAAGAAGGACGTCCGATGCTGGGGATGGAATCAGGGGTTCATACGCGTCAAGATCGCTGAAGGGACCCGGAGCTTAGGCCGCCGGGAGCGCCTCCGCCGAGCACGTCTTCCTCAACACCCAAGTTCGCCGCTATCTACTTCCCCGCCTCCGACAGATCACCGTCGTCGTCTTCGGGCCGATCTCCGTCGCCTACCTCCCCTCGGTGAGCACACTGCCCAACTGGGTTCCATCTTCCTCCTCCCCTTGCTCTGGGTGCTCCGCCTTCGTGCGACACCGTCGGTCGCCGATAGCCATGGCAGCAAGCTCAAACTTTTCCCTATCTTGCTACTCTCTCTGCACCCTGCACGCTGCCCACTCCCCTCACACACACCAAGCACCACACCCTCCTGCAGCTGGTCACCAACATGTCGCACCCAGCTGCATCGTCGACCTCCAAATCGCGCTAGGGAACCAGCAGCCCGCTGCCGAGCTTCTCCGTCGCCTGAACCTGAAGCTTCATCCTTTTCTGTCTACAAATTCAGTTAACAGCGCGTGTTTCTACTTCTTGTAAATCCCGAGCCTCTTTTCAATCACACACCCGAGCGTAGCCCAGTGGCAGTGCTCCTGCTTTCCTTTCCCAGAAGGCCCAAGTTCGAATCCCACCTACGCCAATATAGGCCAACTCCTTTTATTTTGTTTATTTCTTTTGCAAATCTAACTATATTCATATCTTTTAATCCATAAGTCCAAATTAAAAATGTCATATATGAATTTTGATCAGAAAAATGTAAGGAATTTAAATATGCCATCCATGCTCATGTTTGCATCATGTAGCTTGCATTTTAGTTGTGTTTTGTTTATCACCTAAATAATTACATATGGAATATGTGGGTCCTAATTAAATTGTTGTCCCTATTCCATTTAATTTGATTAGCTCACCCATGCCTTGTCCCACCTTGTTAAATCAACATTTAATTTTGATGGCTAGAAAAATAACTTGAACCATATATTTAAATGTTGGAATCTCGGTTCCATTTAAATTTGTTATAGTTGCATCTCTCATGTTTTGCCATGGCATGCATGCATTGCATAAACATGCCGCTTCTTTTGCCGTAGAAGTAAAATGCATCTTTTGCGCTTCCAGTGTTCGTTGCTTCTTCGGGAATAGGACGTTGAGTTGATGTGAGCAACGACAGGTTCTGCTACCTCTACCGGATTGCAGGCAAGTGATACTCCCTTGCTATCTTTGCTTGTCTTCTGCCTCTCACACCTCCTATCTTTTGTTCCTTGCTAGCCTTATATTGCGATGCTTGTGTCTCGATCCTATTTGCATGTTTACCTTACAGCCATGATATGCCCCACCCCACATCCTATTACCCTGTTGCTTGTTTACCTTGTTGGCCTTGCGAGTCGTAGTGCATGCTTAGGTTGTTTTGCTCGAGTCTTGTTATCTTTATCTAGTCATGCCTTAATTTGATAGTTGGGTTAATTCACATGATAATCTTTAATGTTTGGCGATGGGATATAATTAATAAAGATAAGGCACCGGCGGAAGGCCAATCGTGGTGATTTGTTCTGCTAGTGTCGCCTAGGACCCGAGTTCTTGTCCTCTGATCCAAGACTGAGCGCACTACCCACATGTGGGAGGAAATGGGACTCCCCTCGACCTAGTACCGGATCTGCAGCCTTGTCCAGGGCGCCACAAGTAGTTCGGGTGTTTCCTTTTGCGCGACGCTTTATTTATTTGTGATGCAGGTACAGATAGGACGCCTCCGGGACTTATACGTGATGGTTACTTACGGTAGGGCTTGCGGTACGTTCGTTTATCGAGTGTGGAAGGAGGGGCAATCGTATGAGTGTGCCTCCCGACACCGTCCTCGCAACGGCTAGGTCCACCTCGGAGCTTCGGCCGGACTTTCAAGGTGGGTCAGACTTAGCTAGGTGGTTCCCTGGACTTGTGTGGTAGTGAAGGAAAGTGTAGCGTCGGACACCCTGCCAGCATACCCCGGAAGTGTGCTAATTGCATGGCAACAAGGGTTGAAGTGCGTGTGGTTACATTTGTGCACCCCTGCAGGGTTAAATCTTTTCGAAAAGCCGTGTCCGCGGTTATGGACGACTTGGTGAAATGTGCTGGCTAACAAGATCATAGACAACTTACACCTGATGTTAATAAATTGAATAGTAAGATAGAGCTACTTCAATAATAAATTATAAAATTGCCAACTGTGTGAGTGCCTTTGGGCTTGCTGCTCGTAGGATAAACGGGCTGGTAAGGAATTGGCTGGGTATGTTTGGTGTTAGTATAGGTGGTTACCTATGCGCTCTCTTACCTCCTCTCTATTAGACGATTGTTGTAGTGTGTCTCTATAGATTGTTAGTGTTCCTTGCCGCCGCCTCAATCGCTAACCCTCTTCCCCGGAATTCCAGCTTTGATATCTTGTGAGTATTACTTGCCAGTACTTCTACTAGTACTGACCCCTTCGGGGCTGCTATTCCAATGCAGCCAACAGGTTTGAAGTCTGACGACGTTAGCTTGGGAATCCCTCCGGCTTGGCCTGGGCAGGGATATGGTGCCTTTGCTTATCTTCAGGACTCTTAGTCCAATTTGTATCTTGTCCGTAGCCGGACGCTACCCGCTTCCGTTGTTATTTGGATCTTTGTATTGTATCTTTGCTCTTGACTCGGTGAGTCGTTGTTGAATATATGTTCTTTTGTGGGTTCCATCGAGAACTGTTGTAATGTTATCACTATTCCACCCGCATAACGTGTGTGTTGCGACGTGCACGTTATGCCTGGTGGGCGTCCTTTAGGATCGTTATTATGCGGATTTGGCGGTAGCGCTCAAATCTGCATAGTACCGATCTTGGGGCGTTACAAAAGCCCCCGCCGAACTCAGCTCTCTCCGGCTATGGCCCGGCAACCTCGAGCGGTGCATCTGCTTTGCGTGGGAGATCCTCCTCCTTCGACTAATCTACGTGGACACCGTCCCACCGATCCACGCCGGCGAGCACGCCACCACCAGATCCGCCGCCACCAGGTAAGCCTACTCTTCCTCTTGCTATTCTGCTCACCACCGTTGATGCTAACCTTAGGATGAACTTGCTGGCCCGAATCCACAAACCACAAGACACCTCTATTTCTCTCGATCTTGAACGCCTCCGCCTCAAGTTCTATCCACTGTACATGCCTGTGCACGGAACATGCTTTTCACTGTCTGGACTCTAGCTTTGATACGTAGATGTAAGAAATGATAAGAGCTAGAAATTTCGATTTTCTCCTGTTGAAATCTGATCTTTTATTAACTCTTTGGCATCAGAAAGACAATTTTAGGAATAAGCACATGGATTAGTTTTCGATAGTGCTTGCTTACTCAAGATAACCTTTGTTGTACTACTCTTTACTATCTTCTGATAAGGTTGCTTATTTTCTTGTCTCCTTCAATGCGAGATTTGTCTCCTTCCGTTCTTGCTACAATTTATGTGTCAGCCAAAAACAAAATGGAAATTTGAATCAAGAGTTTCCATCAAGCTACTTAGAATGCAGTTATATTTTATTGGTCAAGGACCTAATCCATATTGATAAATGAGTTCATATTTACAATACGATTACACACACATATTTTAGTACTCCAGGATGATCAACCATCATGATTTTTCTTACCAAATGATGCTTTCATGTTATGGAAAGGTTCAAAACTTGACAGTGGAAGTTATACATAGTTCAGTTCGACAGTTCACATGATTTCGACAGTTCAAAAACAATAATAAATTCAACATACTTTATGTTGGTATTGCTTTGATGGATGGCCAGCAAGCGGCAATTGTGTGTTGCATGTTCTGTACCCTGCAGACAAGAGGTATATTTCCGTACCATGCAGACAAGAAGATCCCAAATGGCAAGCTCCCGTATGCCAATACCTAGACTCACAACTCAAATAACACCTTCATTTGCATACCACACTTCTGAAGTTGCCTGAATTTGCCATTTTTTGCAGTGTGATGTATGAAGTCTTTCCCATGTCATTCCTGATGGAGCAAGCTGGAGGCCAGACTTTTCACAGAATCACAGGCAAAGGCGTGAAAATAATCGACGACTCCCCCGGCTGGCCTTACTGTGATGTGTTTCTTATATCATGCATTTCTTCTCTTGGTATTTATTACCCTGTGACATTCAGTGTAATACAGTGTGGAAGCCTTACACAGTTTCATTCATGAGCAGCTAAGGCTTCTGCTTCTTGCAACAATTCACTGAAGATACATAATATACATCCATATATATATTCGTCTTTGGCTGAATGTGTTTACAACAATTGACTAGTTGTATGCATGTGCTGATGTGCGCGTCCAAAATGTTGTTATGCTAATCATCTGTGTATGGCAACTTTCTTGAAATTTATGTTATATTTTCTATTCCAGGTTTTTTGGAATAAATATGATGTAGTTTATGTTCTGGAATGGATGACATTTTTATGAAAAGGTGACAGCTCTCATGATTATTTGTTAGCGTATGGTGATCTATTTTGATTATCCGGTGTTCCCTTCCCTTCCCTTCCATCCCCGTGCGGTCCAAATGCATTTCCACCTGGGGGTGATTTCTCCCGTGGTGCCAAGGGAAACTCCCCCGTTCCCTGGGTTTTTCACCCCTTACGACCAAACAAGCCCTAATATGTGCATTTGCTTTTAGTTCTTGGCTAGAATGATTGCCTTTGCTGACAACGAAATGAATCGGGGCATGGAAATGTTCCCTTCACTTTGATATAAACACATGGATCAGAACAAACAACATCAGTTGGATTACAAATCTCTTGAGCAAGACAAGGACACGGAAGGGGGAGAAGGCGGGTCCACAAACCCTAGTAATCGCCAGTGTAGGGGATGAAGGGAGCCGGAGGGGAGAATATCTAGTGCTCCCACCTCCTTATGTGCTACAAATGCTACCACACAAAAAAAAAAAATTTAATTTGTTAAAAAATTCTACCAAAAATTGTGGATGTTAACAAGATATGTTCCTACTACCTCAAAAAATTCCAATTCCAAATTCGAAATGAGCAGTGAGAAATAAAAAAGACAAATCTGCTAGGAACATATCTTGTTAACATCCACAATTTTTGGTAGAATTTTTTGACAAATTAAATTTTTTTTTTTTGTGTGGTAGCATTTGTAGCACATAAGGAGGTGGGAGCACTAGATATTTCCCCGGAGCCGGAGAAGGGAGACCACATAACCATTTGACTAATATTCATCACAAACGCCAACAAAAATCAATTTATCAAAAACAATCCGCACCGTTGTTTTGAGATTCCATGAACTGGTTTTTGGGTATCCACCAAACAAGATTCCACTAACATTTCTCAAAAGGGGATGAAAGAAAAGAAACAAAATTGACTGAGCATACATGGACACTTCAACACATTGGACTTCTGGGACAGCTGAACTCGCAAGAAATATCTGAATTGATAACTCATTCGAAGCAGCGGCGTAAATCTGAGTTTAGGAAATGCGATACCATTAGTCTATGCAGCCTGAATCACTCCTTGGCATCAGAGTGTCTGGCAAGAGACTATTTACTGTAATCTATAAAGCATGAATCATATCTTAACATCATAACGTCTGCTAAGAGCATATTTACTGTGATAGTAGGTTGCTACCGCCATTACCCAATCCTGCTTTCTGTCCCAATTCTGCGAGTTGATGAATAAATTCCACCCCATTGAGAATCTCTGTTGCTCCATATATGACATGCTTGGAAGGTTGTGAGCGCTGCCCTAGCTCAATTAAGCTCCTGTACTCAATGTAATTTCCACCACCAATCATGAAAACAATTGCTTCTCTGAAGGGTCCTCTAAACTGTCCACCAGTTCCTGATCTAGGGGCCCGAGGATCAAACAATAGGTAGTTATCCACCTCTGGATTTGGTTTCCCTTCCATCAGGGCTTCAACTATCCTAGTCAGTGCCAGCTGCCTCCCATCCGATAAGAGATTCTTCATACCTGCCGTGACAGCACTAATGGACTGCCCGTAAAGCTTCTCCGCCCAATCAACAATGTTGCTCCTGCTTGCTGTGCTTGATGCAGCAGCAAACTGCGTGTTCAACGACTTTATCCTCTTCACATACAGGAATGCAGACATATCAACTTCTGACTCCCGCAGCGCGGCCTCAACCTGCTCGAGTTCAGATGACGGTGGCGCCTCAAATGACAGCAGGTAGGTTACAGCCAGCCGGAGCTTATCCTCCTTGGTGCCCTTCCCTCTGAGGAGGTTCAGCAGCATGTTCCGATCCACAGTACCATTCGTAAGCATATCATTCTCGCACTCATAGTATCCATCCAGAGACCTCTCCTTGATCTGCCCAAGCAATGCAGTTGCAATATTTGTATGTTTGTCGATCATCTTCTTCCGTTCTGTTAGCTCTGGGAGCGAGTTGACCGCATTCATCAGGTGCTTGGTGTTGCCAATAAGATCTGTTCCATCAAACTCAACCCCATCCCTACCACCACCCGTGCGCTGGTTCACCTCATCCACATCCTGCTTGTACTTGGCGAGCTGCGCTTCAATTTCCTCGGCTACTTTGGGGAATGGCGACCAGCTGTTTGCCACCCAAAATGGGTCAGAGTCATCCAAATCATACTTCTCCGTTGGCAACTTCAACTTGTTCAGCTTGAAGCTGAGCACATCATGGACCAACGGGCGGTAACTCCAATCGTGTTGTATCCCCACTGACAACTCAAAATTCCTGTCAAACAGGCATAGGACCGGCCGCTGGAACGATGAGGCAGCGCTGGACGCGGCCTCCGTGAACAGGTTTGGCTTGGCTAGGAGGTGATCCCGAAGGCGGGCATCCAGTGCAGCAGCAACCATCTCGGCAGGCCCGCCTCGGGCGCACCTGATAATGGGCACGGTGCCTAGTGTGGCGGCGACACAGAAGAGGCCAAGCGCAATGGCATCGACGAGATCAGTGATGTCCGCATCGGCGGCGGCAGGGTCGTTGAGGCCGACGTAGGCGCGCGGCTGCGCAAGTGAGAAGAGGCCGTCCTCGAGGCAGACGAAGTCAAGGTACTGGTCCGCGACACGCGCCACGCGGTGCGCCGAGCGAGACGCGGCGGTGGCGGAGGCGAGGCGCTCGAGGACGGGCCGGGGGACGGATGTGGAGAAGTTGATGTGAAACGAGGCGTAGAGCCCCGCAGCAGCGTCGGCGGCGATACGGTCGGCATTGGCGGGCGTGGGGCGGACGAGGTAGACCGCGGGCGCGTCGGCGACCTGCTGCCGCGCCTTGTCGATGTTGAGGTGGAGGGTGACTCCGTGCTTGCGGAGGTCACCAACGCGGAGCACCGGCGAGAGGAGCGAGATGCAAGAGCCGTCCATCACCAGGATCTTGTAGGCTTCCTCCTCCCCCTCGCCGCCGCCGTCCGGCGACGACTGCTGCTGGTTCAGGTGAAGCATCCGCGTGATCAAATCTGGATCAGAAACTGAGTTGTTACAGACACCCATAGTGATCGACAGGGAGATGAAAGGCGGGTTGGATTCGAGCTTACCGAGCTGCTTCTTGCGGAGGCTGAGCGCCATGGCGGTGCTCCGGCTACCGTCGGGGCGGATCGGATCTGGGAGGGGAGGGGGAGAAAGGGAAGTCCGGAACAGAGAACTACCAGCAGGAGTCGAGCAAAGGAGGTTGTTTTGTTAGAATAGCCATCCAATCGTGGCCGTTGATTTACTTCATATTAGGCCGCGTGGTACTTTGTGGCATTTGCTAGCACGCCAGCGATTCAGTGAATTTAAAAGGAAAATACAGCGGACTTCTTTTCGAGAGTAAAACACAGCGGGGCTGCACGACCCAAAAGAAAATATTTTTTAAAGGGAAACCGTGAGCTTTATTAAATCAGGAAAACAATGTTTTTACAGTCATCAGCGATCAATGTTTCTTGGAAGCAAAGAGCCAAGGCTAACTGGGTGAAGGATGCAGACTGAAACACACCAGGAGCGTGTTTGGTAGTTTGCAGATTCCTAGATTAGGCGGGCCAGCTACAAAATCCTAACAAATGGATGCATGTATAAATTCTTTAGCTGCAAAATGAATGCAAGAATCAGACCCGCTAGTAATGGCCGAATTAGGAATTTTCGTGAAGGCGGGTGTGGGGGTGTGATGGAGCGCAAGGGCTGCACTTAGCAAGACTAGAAAAGTTCCTTCGCTAACATGGGCGGTCATTCATCGATCCAATGCGTGAGGATCCTCCTATACGCCCATAGACTAGATGTGAGAGGGGAGTGTTAAAATATAGAGTCTAGCCATTTCCATCAATTCGGAATTTGGTTGAGTTGGCTAATGCATCGATTTAGTACATGTGTTCAACGATTGGTTTAAAGTACCTACTGATATATACAAATATATTGGTTGTACATTTCTCTTGTCCTTTAGTTCCAACTCTTGTAAGTTCATGATTTGTTGTGTTCATATTAACATATTTTTCTGTGTGAGATGGGCGGCGGCCGCTCGCTACGGTGGTTACAGGAAACTCTAGGAATCGTTTTGTATTTTTCGATCTTTTAGGTTTTTATCTGCAAATTCAGGATAATCATTTTATTTCGGTTTGTCTTTTAGTTTCCATATGTGTTGCTTATTGTAACTTGATTTTTAATTATTGAAATATATGGTTGCTCTAAAAAAAAAACAAGTGTTGTTGGATTGATTTATTGTAGGCTATGCATGTTGATAAAAATATGGAGGTTGCTGAAAAGAAAGGCCAATATTGGCTATTTCAATGAAGACGTATCCCCTACCCACTTCTAAAAGGTGGTGATCACACCTTCGTCCTAAATAGCAAATCCAAAAAAGAGACCACAAAACATAGCTCATTTACAAGCATGGAACCACCTAATTAGCTCCTGCTGGAAAAACATAAATGCTAAATACTTGAAATTAAATGAGTCACGCATAAAAACAAAATGATCTCTTAGAACATCTCAACTACATTGTCCTAACTGGACCTCGCATTGTCCTAACTGGACCTCGCATATGTCCGCGGACACGGGTCCGGACGTGTCCGTTTTGGACTCTCATTTGTTGGTGTGTCCAACCATGTCCTCCAAATTTGTTCGATCACTTGCATGTAATTAGTGAAGAAGAAGAAGTGAGAGGGGAAAAAAAAGAAAAAGAAAAACGGAAAAGGTAGTCCAGGGTGGATCTAGCGGAGAGACCCAAACACCCTCATACTTAGCCCATATACAGGTTAAGTATGAGGGGTGCTTGAAAGCTTGGAAATAAAGCCTTGTTTGTTTGGGCTGCGACTGTGTCTGAAGCGGCTGTAATAACAAACAAGAGTTGTCTCGATATCGCAGGGGTATTTCAGATACTTTTTCATCTCACAGTCAATCCACAGCTGTATTGCCAAACGACCAACCTTCATCACAGCTGCTTGCGCGGCACAGCAGCTTTCCCACTACAGCCAGTTGTAAGTTGATGTCTATGTCATTTGGATAATCAAAGGAATTCTATGACCCTGCGTTTGGATGTATGAATTGGGAGCTTGGAATTGGAATTCTGGAATCTTTGAGCAGATTCTGCTGTTTGGAGTGGATTTGGAATTGGGCTCGGAATTGTCGAGCGAATTCCGAGCGAGCCTCCTCGCGTGCGAAGCTAGGCTTCCGCAATTCGGAGGTCAGACCCTCGGAATTGCCTGGAATTGTTACGACTCACAAGTCGTCTCTTTCCCGACTTTCTGTGTGGCCGCGCTGCTGCCCGCCGGCCGTTGCGCACTCCGCCGTGCTGCTTCCCGCTGCCCTGCTGCCTGCCGGCCGCTGCGCCCCCGTCGTGCTGCTGCCCGCTAGCCCGCTGCAGCCCCCCGCTGCACTGCTGCCCGCCCGCCCGCTGCCGACCGACGCCCCGCTGCTGCTCCCCACCGGCCGCTGCTGCCCGCAGCGAGACTGGCGCCCCGCTGCTGCAGCCCGCCTCGAGAGCCACCAATGGCCGTGGGATCGATTCGAGCTTGCTGGCCGTGGGATTGCTCGAGCCAATCGCTCGAGCTTGCTGGCCGTGGGATCGATTCGTGGCGATTTGGGGTAGCAGAGCATGAGGCGAAGGTGGTCATGCTCATGGCTTGCACAGCGGCGGCGACGGCCGGAGGAGAACGACGGCGGCGACAGCTAGAGGAGAACGACGACGAAAACATTCGTGGGATTCCACGGTTTATACATCCAAACAAGAATTGGAATTTGGTATCATCCTCAGATTCCAATAGGTAATACCATGCACATCCAAACAACTGATTTGGAATTGAAGTCCAATTCATTTCTAGCTCAGATTTGGTATTGTCACCCCAATTCAATTCCATGGCCCAATTCATACATCCAAACACAGGGTGAGGCAATTTTCTCTCCGTAAATATTAAAGAAATAAAATGTAAGCTCTAATTCTATATAAAATTTATTTCAACCATTACAATGCACCTTTTCTATGACCCTTCTAGTTTTATCTAATCAAGTAACACATAACTTATAATTCTTGTATAATTAAAAGCACAAACACATCGTTAGATCAATTTAGGTTATTTGTCTAGAATAAAACTATGAAAAGGATATAATTTATCAGTACTGATTTGATTTTGAGATTTTGCATTCCAAGAGACCATAATAGTGGACTAAATTTTATCATGTACATAAGCTAAAAAGTATTTTCTTAATTTTTTCTAATTAATATGACGTTGCATTGCATTTTTTTAGAGATTATGAGTGATATTACATTTTATCAAAAGTTCATACTTCTCTATCACTTTATAACTTTCCCTAAGAATTCTAAGAAGTGGTGAACGTTCAACAAGACCTCGCTAGTATTGGATCAACTTGATAGAGTACACTATTTTTACAAGGCAAACAAGCAGAGTGCTACCATCGGGAGCCTCTAGGCGGAACACTGATGTAGGCCTACCTCCAGACATCGCCACTCAAGACGCAACACCTGTTGGCCCAATGACAAGAGCACGTGTTAAGGCACTCCAAAACAAGGTGAACGACTCGCTCCTCTCGATGTGTGATGTCAACCTATCTTTGAATGGCTCGCTACCCTCAAGCGGATGTGCTATGCACACTTAGGTACGAGCCCGACATCGACACTAACAAGGTCAAGGAGGTCCAAAGATACGAGGACGATGATCAAGCAGCAACACGCGACGGGGAAGCGGATGGAGGCAAGAAGACCTGGCCGGTCCCAAGGTCGATTGATCGGGGCCGATCGGCCGTAACAGCCCCAGTTTGGTACCTGAAAATATGAATAATTTTTCCACTTTTGCATTTCATGTTTGCATCATGGCATATGTTAAATTGTTAAGTTTAACAAACAACACTTGAAAACATTTAAAAGGGAAGCAAAACCTTCCCAAACCTCCAAACCATGAAATGCAAGAAATGGTACAAATCATATCATGGCAAGTGAACATATTTGTCCAAGAAGTTCCCTGAGTTCAAAACAATAACTAAGAAACCAATGGCATGGCCTCCAAATTGTTTCCCAATTTCAAAACTTCAAATGTGGTTTAAATCAGCACTAATTTTTGAACCATGTTAAACTGTTCCATAAAAATATGGAGAGTTTCCTTATCTTATGGAGAGACTCCCTAAATTTTTATAGAATTTTTGGGGTTGTTTAAGTGACCAAATAAAATAGCAAGCCACTGTTTTTGAATGGATCCGTCGGTACTACCAGCGTTAGCCGGAAGTACCGACGAGTCGTCGTCCCTGTCGCCACAGTGCGCCCTGGCGCCATGCCGCCATGTCGCCTCGCACCCGCACGCGCTACCTGCTCCCTCGAAGGCTAAGCACGCCAGCATGACGCCCACCTGCTCCTCCTCACTCCATTCCCTACCCGTTTTCCCCCACAACCCTAACCCTAGCCCGTGTCCGCCATGGCCATGACCTAGCTTGACGGCCGCCGCATCGCATCGCCGTTGAGGACCTCCCCGTCCAAATCGAAGGCCACCGCAGGGACCGCCGCGTCGCCCTCTACCTCCACCACTGAGGAAAGCTTGCTGGGAGGCTCGGAATCGAGCTAATCGAGCTCGTCTTCTCGAGGTCCGTCCGCCGCTCGCTGCACTCGTCCTCGACAAATTCCGGTCGCTGTCGTCATCCCCGTCTCGAGCTACTGCAACTACACCTCCTCGGTGAGCTGCTTACTTTCCCGGGCACCATCTTTCCCTCTCCTTTCCCCTCTGTGTTCTCTCCCTCCGAACGCCGCCGCCGGCCGCCTGATGGCCTTTGACGTAGTTGCCTGCGTCAAATGAATATGGTTAGGTTGAGACTCCAAGTGCAGAGTGTATAGTATAGGAAAGACAGTTTTCCCCACGAGGGGTGACTCGAGGGTTTAATATCGAACTCTCGGGGAATCAGTAGTGAAAGATTTATCTTCTTATCCTTCTCTTGAAAACCTACAAACAAAGTAAATTGTTTTGTGCCCTCAACCTCACCAAGTGGTTGTCAAGCACAAGGTGTGAGAATGATATCAAAATAAAACAAATGCAAAACAATAAATAAATATGCAATGATGATAAATAAATATGCAAGGATGGTGGAAACAATGATGGATGATATTTTTGGGTTTTGTATTGTGAATGCAAGATAAAAGTATTTTTGTATTTTAGGATTTTTAAATGGCAGAAAATGAAAAATGGATAAAAGTTGTTGGAAAGGTGTTTCTTATGATTAAAAATGGACCGGGGTTCATGGTTTCACAAATGCACTCTCTCTTTAATAAAGTGGTAGACAATGGAACACTAGAATTAACATATGAGATTGCAACAAAAAGGTTTAATGACAAGTTACTAATTATATGGGCATCACGTACTAACATAGAGATCTTTTGTTTATTAATCTCTCTTACACTCCACCAAGATGTGAACTAAATCTTAGCACCTCGGTAATTAAGATAAATCAGAGCATAGCTTTAAGTCTTATGACATGAAGTTAAAATAAGAACATGCTAGATCTAGTCATGGAGAAGTGGCAATGGTCACACCCACACCTCCGGTAGCATGGTATTTTTTTTATCCCTAGTGAGGCAACAAAGTAAGGTAAAAATACCCAAGTGGATCGCGGAACTTCTCTCACTTTCACCACACTAGCCACCCCCTCATTACTCCAACTAATGCACACGTTCCCCCACACAAGCTCTCATAAACATGCTTGATCAAAACAAGTAGACAAGAACGAGGTAGATAATATGCGTCTACTTTCATAACTGAAACAAAACAATTGCAATCTCAAACATATATTAACTCATAAAGAGATCCACCACAAAGGAATTATATAGATGACCGTAATCATGCTCGGCAGCTCATACGGTGCTAATTAGTGAAGCTCAAAGAGAGGAGAGATACATAAGTTACTTCCACAAACCCATAGTCCAGGGGTGGACTACTCCCTCCTCATCATGGAGACGGTGGAGATGTCGTTGGGGGAGATGGAGACCACACCGGCAACGCCCCGCCGGAGTTTCCCCCCTCCAATCTGCAGCTCCAGGTCTCTGTTTTGGTGTTTTTGTGTTTCGGCGGCACTCCCCTCTGGAAAACGTTGGGGGGCTATTTTTATAGTCGGTTTTAGGTCAAGACGAAGCTTCTGGAAGAAAGATCGACGACAACGGAGCCAGGAGGGCCAAGTTGGTGGGCCCCACGCAGCCAAGGAATGTGGCCGTGTGGGCCCCCCTCTTTTGACCTTCGGGCTTGCACTTTTTTGCTTCCTTCTCCCCTACGCTTTGTTCCTTCCAAAAACTGATGCTCGTAAATTTTCAGGTCATTTGGACGTCGTTTGGGTCCCTGAAACATCAAAATATAGAAAATAGGGTTTTCTGCCAGTGCAGGGTTAATTCCGAAAAAATAGGAAAACTATGAAATCTTCCCAAAATCAATAGAAAACAATGATGCAAATATGATTGAAATATAAGCAATTCAATGCAATGTTCATGTATGCATTTTACATGCATCACCGCCGCGGGTCGCCGTCCTCCGCGTCGCTCCGGTGACCAAGGGTTGGCGGCGCCGCTACCCTGTAGCTCGCCGTAGTCTCGCGCGTCGATTCTCGCCCTCTAGATTGTCCCCGTGTGCTGGCTCGTGTCGAGCGCGTGCTCGCCGGTCGTGCTCGACATTGCGCGCGCGTGCTCGCCGGTCGTGCTCAAAAGCGTTCGTCGGTACTACCGGTCATTTAGCCGGAAGTACCGACCGTGAGGCATTTCGGTACTGGATACCCCTCGTTTTTACCGGAAGTAGCTCGGAAGTTTTACCGGAAGTACCGACGTTACCGGTAAGTACCGACCGCGAGTGGTTTCGATACTGGATACCCCTCGTTTTTACCGGAAGTAGTTCGGAAGTTGAGCCGGAAGTACCGACCTGACCGGTACTACCGGGCTGTTAGCCGGTAGTACCGACCCAACTAGTTAAAACTTGGAAAATTCATAACTTAATATCTATTAATCCAAACCTCGCAAATGATATACCAAATTGATCAGTAAAGCAAAGGCTAACTAGTTATGCTAATTTCACATCATGGCAACAACTTTTCCTTTGATGTTATTCTTAAAATGGTTAAAGGAATTAAATTTGAATAATCATTTAATTCACCATTTATTCATCGTTACTCGGAAACTTGCAAACAAGGTACCAAAATTCTCAGAAGAACAATACCTCTCTATTCATGTCATGTTCATGCATATTGAAGCCACATTTTAGTAATTTAACAATTCATAAGCAATGTGGTCATTAAGTTAAATATGGAGTTGCTTCCAAATAATTGCACCAATTATTTGGCACTCCATTTAATTTGTTAGATAAATTAAATGACGAAATCAGTACATAAACTTGACATGTCATCATGATTGTGCATTTCACCTCTTGTATGCCTGTTATTGTTTGTGTTTCGGTAGATTCAGGAGTCGAGGTTCCACCACAGTACCTTGACGATCAGTGCTTCCAGCCCCGTCAGCAAGGCAAGAGATAACCTAACCTTCTTGGCATATATCATCCTATTGTTTTATATAAATATTTTATCCACCATAATATTGCATTCGATTCCAATGTCAACTTTTGGTCAAAGTATAGAGTACCCTATGAATTGCATGTTTCCTAAACCATTACATGTTTCCCCTCCTATCAACCATAGGTTTGATGTGTTGGCCTGAGTAAATTTATATCTGTTGAATATATGCTTAGCTATGCTTAGCCATGCTTAGTCAAATGCTTAGTTGTCCGGTGATTATTTGTAACAGCCCCAGCTTTGTACTAAAAAATACCAAGAATTTTTCCACTTTTGCATCATTGTTTGCATCATGGCATCCATATAAAATTGCTATCTCTAACTATCCATTTATGCAAGCGACTAAAATGGGGACGCAAACCTTCCCAAGCTTCCACACCAAATACAATTGCTTAACTTGTCAACCAAATTGTTCTTGGACTTCCAAATTGTTTAGGAAGTTCCAATTTGACATGTTATAACCAATTCTCAAATTTCAAATATTGCCAAATAAGAAATGAATTTGAGAATCCCAAATTGGTTCAATACAAACTCTATTTTTGAAACCAAGCTAAACCTTTCCAAAATTTGAAACTAAAATTATGGGGAGCTTCATTTTCATATTAGGAGCCTCCATGAAAAATTTCATTATTTTTGGAAATGCTTAAGTGCTCCAATTAATTACATTTTGGAAATTATTAAAAATGACCTTATTCAAACCCTATGAACAAATGTTGTGCAAAACTTTTTATTTTGCCACATCAATTTTTGTGGAGCTTCTAAATGACAAGGGGAGGCCACATGAATTTTTGTAGATTTTATAAAAAGGTTTAGGTGCCTTAACTAAATCCCAAAAAGGGGCTGCTGGACCTTTTTGTAATTAACTTAAATGGTGCCAGGGGGTTCCTTGCAAAAAAATTCTTTCTTTTCTCACAGTGGCGACCATGGCCACTGGCGCCATGCCGCCACCTCCTCCCATGCCCATGCCGCACGCCGCCGTGGCCTCTGGAGGATTAGGAGGCCCCCCCACCGTCGCTACCTGCTCCCCTCACCATCCTCTCTCCGTTCCTCCCCGAAATTTCCGGATCGAGGTAGCCTCTCTCCCTCCCGAGCTTCCCCTTCTGCCGCCATTCTCCTCCGCTCGTCGCCGTCGTCTGGAGCTGCCCCGCTCGAATCAAAGACCACGGCGAGGTCCGCCGCGTCCTCTTCTCCCTCCCCACCGGCGGAATCGAGCCGGGTTTGCCTGGAGCCGACGCGTGCGTCCTCGACCTCTCCGCCCCCGACCGTGCCGCCGAGCTCGATTACGGCGCCTCCGTCCACCTCTTCCACCGTCGAGTGCCCCCCACTGAACCAGGGTGAGCATCGCCTCCTTTTGGCCCTTCTCCTCTTCTCTCCCTCTCCCTCTCGCCGCCGCGCCGTGCCGTCGGTCGCCGGCGTCACCGTTGCCGTGCGCCCGGCCTGGGGACCGGCCCGGCCGACCGGGAGGCCGGCAGCCTCGGTCACTTGCCCGGCCTGGGCGTCGGCCTGGGCCGGCCAGAAGGCCGGCTGGCTCGGATGTTGGCCCGGCCTAGCGCCCGGCCTGGCCCGGCCAGGAGGCCGGCATCCTCTGGACCGTGACCGGCATGGTGCCCGGTCTGGGCTGGCCAGGAGGCCGGTCGCCTCAGACACTAGCCTGGCCTGGAAACTGGCCTGGGCCGATCTGGAAGCCGGCCCAAACAGTAAAAACAGTAAATTTAAAATACATTAAATAAAATGATAAATATTTAAATATTGGTTCATATTTAGTGAATGATATACCAAATTGTTCAGAAAAGCAATACCTATCATTTGGTAACAGTGCCATGCCCTATTTAGGAAATATATTTCTCCTTTATTTAGGAAATCCCTAAACAATTTTAAATAATATCAATTTGGGAAAAATCATAAACTGTTAATTGTTTAACCAAAAATTATGAATAAAATATCAATGTGATCAGCCCCTCAAATGCTATCAAACCATGCTAATATCACATCATGATCACAAATATTTATTTGATGTTATTCTTTAAATGATTAAACAAATTAAATTCAAATAATTATTTAATTCGCTAATTATTCATCGATAATTGGAAATTCACAAATGAGGTACCAAAATGATCGGAAGAACAATATCTATCTAATCATGTCATGTTCATGCATATTTGATCCACTTCTTAGCAATGTAATAATTTATAAGCAATGTGGACATTAAGTTAAATATGGGGTTTGTTCCAAATAATTGCACTAATTATTTGGCACTCCATTTAATATTGTTAGATAAATCATATGATGATATCTTTGCATAAATCTGTCATGTCATCATGTGTTTGTGCATTGCACTTGTCTTCGTGTTATTTATTTGTGCTTCTATGGTTGTTTGGGTATCGATAGATTCCAGAGTGGAGGTTAACCCTATCTACCCCGACGAGCCGTACTACACGCCCCGGTATCAAGGCAAGAGATAACCTAACCCTCTTGGCATCTAGCATCCTATTGCTTTATAAACTTATTTTATCCACCATAATATTGCATGCGGTTCCAATGACAATTTTGGGTCAATGCTAGAGTCTCCTATGTATGCATGTTTTTTCCCTGAACCATCACATGTTTCCCTTCCTATGAAACCTAGGTTTGAAGTGTTGGCCGGAGACAAATATATAATTGTTGTATTATATGCTTAGCCATGCTTAGTCAAATGCTTTATGTCCGTTGATTAAATTCCATAATTGTTGATGTTGATGGAATGTTTCGGACATGTTTGTGAGGTGTGGCACTTAATTAATTTGCTTAAAAGGCTTGGGTGAGTTGCCATCGGGGATGGTGTCTTGCCTCATCCTTGCCCCTAGGTGCGAGTTCTTGTCTCTAGAACCAAGACTGAGCGTGCTTCCAACGGTGGGGACATATGGAATCCTCTGTAACTAAATAACTTGTGCGGGCGTATCCAAGGCTCCTCTAGATTTGCGCTTTCCATTTGCGTGTGCGTTGCAGGTGATGATGGCGCGAAGAAGGGGTGTGTGTGTGGTGGTGTGTAGGATGTGGCGATGGGGGCAGGGGCTGAAATAGGCTGGGAAAACTTGCCCTGTCGCCACTGATGACCCTTGGATAGTCTCACGCGAGGTAAAGGTTTAACCGCGCCCACTTGCAGCTTTCCCCGGAAGAGAGCTAATCAGGCGAGCCGGACGGTACCGGTAGGTAAAATAGTACACCCCTGCAGGGTAAATATTTTCGAAAAGCCGTGTCCGCGGTTATGGACGACTTGGGGACGGATATACGAGACCATAGAGAACCTTAACCTAATTAATTAATTTGGCAGCTAGTGGTTGCATTTCAACGTGTGATAAAAGGTTCATTTCGTCGAGGGGGATTCGAGGGAGTGCCTTTGGTGGAGATGAGTGGTTCTGGCTACAAGTTGGTTCGATGAGAACCGAGTGGAATTTTACTCTCTTATCCCCTTTATAAAAAAAATACTCTGAGTAGTCAATGCCATGGGTCATTCATATCTCGGTTTATGAAAACTAGCTTTATGCAAAATAGATACTTACAGCATTAGAGCCTCCGTCAGCATTGGGCCTATATCGCCCTACTAAACTTACGAGTACGTCGTACTCAGTCTCTCTTTGCTGCCTTTATAACTTGTTTCAGAGGAGGACGACACCGAGCACACAGGTGGTTTCTTCCTGGACATCGACGAGTAGTTCGGGGTTTCCAGGTGGAAGCTTGGGACGTTGGAACAAGCTGGCTTGTGGATATGTTTATATGTAGGCCTCTTAGGCCATATTTGGATCTTGTTGTACTAGACAACACTACTTCACTTCCGCATGATGAATTGTTGGGTCTGTGACCTTTTGTGTGTAATATTTGTATCTTTCTCATATATGAGTTGCTATATGATTTTTCTTGTGTCGTAGAGTCTGTGATGTGCCAGTTGTTCCGCAGTCTTGATCTCTTTATTATGCATGAAAGCTATGTCTGAGCTTATGGCATGATCGAAGTGTTGTGTGCCGATGATCCATTTCGAGCACGCCTGCCAAAGGTTTTGGCCTGGGATTGGTAAACCCAGTAACCTTCGATTGTGTAGCATGACCGGTTGCACAAAGCTTTATTGCATAGTTCTGGGGTCGGGGCGCTACATTATTTCCATGATTATGAAATTGATGGAATGTTCGGACATGGTGGATATTTGTGGTACTTAATTAAAATGCTTAAAAGGCTTGGATGAGTTGCCATCGGGGATGGTGTTTTGCCTCATTCTTGCCGCCTAGGTGCGAGTTATTGTGTCTTGAACCAAGATCGAGCGTGCTTCCATTGGTGGGAGTATGGGCTCTTTACTAACTGAATAACTTGTGCGGGCGTATCCAAGGGTCCTCTAGTTTGCGCTTTCCATTTGCATGTGAGTTGCAGGTGGATGAAGGCGCGATGAAGAGGGTGGTGGTGTTTAGGATGTGGCGATGGGGGCAGGGGCTGAAATAGGCTGGATAAATGTGTCATGTCGTCACGATGATCCTTGGATAGTCTTATGAGGTAAAGGTTTAACCGCGCCCACTTGCCAGCTTTCCCCGGAAGAGAGCTAAACAGGCGAGCCGGGCGGTACCAATGGGTAAATTAGTACACCCCTGCAGGGTTTAATCTTTTCGAAAAGTCGTGTCCGCGGTTATGGACGACTTGGGAATGGATTTACGAGATCATAGAAAACATGAAACTTAATTAAAATGTGGCAACTAGAGGTTGCAGCTTTGGCAACGTGTGTTAAAGGTTCATTTCCTCGAGGGTGATTCGAGGGAGTGCCTTGGTGGAGATGAGTGGTGGATTCTGGCTACTATTGGTTCAATGTGAACTAAAGAAAGAAAGTTTACTATCTGATCCCCTTTCGGAAAAACTTCTGAGTAGTCGATGCCATGAGTCATTTATGTCTTATAAAAATGAAAACTAGCTTTATGCAAAACAACTACTATACAGCTTTAGAGCCAGTCATCATGGGGCCTATATCGCCCTACTAAACTTGCGAGTACGTCGTACTCAGTCTCTCTTTATTGATTATTATTTGTTTCAGAGGAGGACGTCACCGAGCAGGAAGGTGGGTTCTTCGTTGACATCGACGAGTAGTCTGGGGTTCCCAGGTGGCAGCTTGGGACGTCTCGGAACAAGCTGGCTGGGATTTGTTAATTGTAGGCCTCTTAGGCCATAATTTGGATCTTGTTGTTACACAACTAAATTCGCTTCCGCATGTTGTAATGTTGGGTCTGTGACCTCTGTTGTGTATTTTGCTATATTTCTCACTATATGAGTTGCTATATGATCTTTTGTGTCGTAGAGTCTGTGATGTGCCAGTTGTTCAACAAGTCTTGATCTCCTTATTATGCATTGATAGCTATGCCAGTGTTTATGGCATGATCGAGGTGTTGCGTGGGAGCGGTAATCCCATTGCCCTTCGATTGTGTAGCATAGCCTGTGGGTTACATAGCCTCTCTGTATAATTCCGGGGTAGGGGCGCTACATCGGCACAACAGAAGGGCTTTTCGGTCCTTGGGCCGGTCGACCGACCACCCAACCGGCCGCGCCATCGGTGCAACAGGAGCCTGTGTCAGTCCCCGGGCCGGTCTGACCAATGCCGGTCGGTCCCCGAACCAGTTCGCCGACTTTCAAACCGGCCGATGCCTGACCTACACGTCATAAAAGGGAATATTCCCCTGTAATTCCCCTACCTACCCTCTTGCCTATTTAAGGACACCTCCCCTTTAGATCTTGGGTTAGACTTGATTTGAGACTTGTTCAACATGGCTCCTCCTCCCTCTTTGCTAGGGTTCCTCTTGTGAGGATGGAACTTGTTGTAGCTACTCTTTGAGTTAGGTGTCTCTAGTAGTACAAACCAATCTTTCACTGCGGTGATTCTATTGGATCAGTGGACCGGCCGGTAAGAGCAATCGTATTCAACAAGAGTGGAATGGGCTTTGATTCTTGATCCAAAGGCTTCTCTATTGAGGGTTGTTGGGTGGGGATCCTTGCAGGTTTTTCTAGTTATCTCCCACGTTTGCCTCTTTCCCCCGTGTGTTCTTTGTTTTCCCCTTCCGTTTTCATCGTGTTCTTGACGATTCCCGCCACAAATCCGTGAAGATCGGGCCATCCTACATCATATGGTATCAGAGCAAGGGTTGCCACGGATTTGCCTCACTTTTCAACCCCCAATTTAGCCTTTTGCCACCCAAAATTTTTCTCCCCATAAAATTTCGAAAATTGCCACAAAAATAGCCCATATGGATTTCGTTCGATCTGAGCTCTTAGTGGTTTTGACCCACGGATCCGTTGCCTAAGAGCCTTCCCCACGTTCCTTTGGGTTTCCTTTGAACCAATTTGGTCAATTTCCCCACGATTTTGTGGATTTTCGAGCAGTTTTTCCGCACCGAAATTTTTTGGTTTCGATCAGGTTCCATGACCGGTTAACCGAACAGGATCGGTCCCAGCGCCGATCTGACCGACCGACAAACCGGCAGGCAGGATTTTGCCCACAAGCTGCGATTTTTTTCTTTTCCTCACTTTCATTTGACCTCTTACTTCGTGTGTGTTGCTCCAATCGCCATCCTCTGCGACAACATCTTGGAGTTGCATCAAGACCTTCACACTTTCGACCACAAGTCCGCAAGCTCGTCAACGTCAAAGGTATACCTTGCGGCAAACCCCTTTTCCTTTTCGCGAAGCTAATCCCATAGGAGCTAGCTCTTCAAAGTGTGAGCATTGCACTAGTGTGGCACCGAGTGAGCATATCGTAATCTTGTGAGCATCGACTTGTAGCGGTCTCGGCTCGGGCAAAAGTCAAAAGAAAAAAAGAAGAAATGAAAGAAAAGCCGAGTCATGAACCTTGTCTTACTTAGCACTCCAAGCTCCATTATATAAAGAGAGGAAAGTGTCCACTCGTGCAAATCGGTTGCTGTCTCCTAAGACACTTGAGCTAGTCGTCCTTCGAGAGATGGTGCGACACAAGCATAGTCATCGATAGGTCCTTGTTGCTCATCCTTATAGTCGTACCATCCACGTTTGTCTCCACGTGTGTGTTTCCTTTGTTTACGGATTGTGTGGTTGGTCCCTTTTGCTTCTTGGTCATTGTGGTTCTCCTCCACCTTTTGCAATAGCCTTATTGTTTGCTTTGTTTTGATTTCTTGCCACTTTTCCATACCTAAGCTCCTCATAAGTGTGTGTGAGTCGCTTTTGGATTGCTAATCAAACGACTCAACTCTTGTGACATTATTGTCTTGGAAGGGAAGTCCACTTGTTCCAATACTTTCAACCAAAGGTAAGAGCGGTTTTAGCCACCACATATTCCACATATCATTTGTGTGTTCTTAGCATGGCTAGGGAAGACCAAGACGCCGGCATGAGCAAACAATAAGAAGCCCTCAAGAGGAGCGCCACCAAGCCGTACAATGCGAGAACATTGCACGCCAAGAGGCCATGGATCACGCAAATGAAGTGAAAGGACAAGGATGTCACCAGGATGTATTCCCGAGTAGGCCTGGAATTCGAGCCGAGCCGAGCCAACTCGGCTCGACTCGCTCAAACTCGGTGAACTGACGAGTTACTCGAACTCGGCTCGTTCAACAAATCGAGTCCAAAAGTTCAGCTCGGCTCGACTCGGTGAACTCGCGAGCTACTCGCGAGTAGCTCGGTAACGGATGGCCGACGTGGACCGGGACGGGGACGAGGAAGGGATGCCCGGCGGGGACGAGCGGCGCCGCGGCGGCCGGCAGGGACGGGGACGAGGACGAGCTGCGGCCGCCGGGACGGGGAAGAGGGCGCTGCCGGGACGGAGACGAGGACGGGCTGCGGCCGCCGGGACGGGGACGAGGACGGGCTCCATGGCACGGCAGGATGGCGCGGCGCGGTCGCGGTGGTCGGCGAGGATGGCCTGGCGCCGTCGTGGTGCCCGGGGAGTATGCTGGATGGAGGCGGCCAGCTACGTGTGCCCGTGTGTGTGTGTGTGCGCCGCCTCTGCCTCTCAGCGATGGGAGCTGGGACTGCGAGTTGGGACGGGAATGAGAAGGCATCGATCAAGTGAGGAAGTGAGGACTAGGAGCTAAACCTAATGTTGCGTAGGTGGGCCGTGGGCTTGGGCTGGCATGCCGGTAGGATTTGTTAATTGGGTTTGGGCTAGACTGTTACAATTTACATACAACGTATCTCAGTTTTTGAGCGAGCTAAACGAGCTAAACGAGCTACTCGCTGGCTCGGCTCGTTTAGCTCGAACTCGTTTAGTGAAAAATGTGCAAGCTCGGCTCGGCTCGTTTATTTCCGAGTTCGAGTCGAGTCGAGTCGAGTCACGACTTGCTCGTTTAACTCGCGAGCTTCGAGTTTAAATTCCAGGCCTATTCCCGAGTTCCTCCTTGTTAAGGGAGTACATCTCATTGGAGGGGTGTGAGCTCGCCACAACAGGCCTACTCAACACCACAAAGGTCTCACCCTATTCTCCGATGAACCTCGCCACAAAGGCTCGGTTCACCTTCCACTATCGGAATCCTTCAAGGTGGAATCCAAAGCCTTTACAACAATCTTGGGGCACACACCCACAACCAAATTGGGGGCTCCCAAATCACCAAATCTGTTCAAACAATACAACAAGAACAAAAAGCTAGGGTTTCCACAAAGAAAAACCTAACCACGAATCCCTCAAGTGAATGAGGGGGCAAAGTAAATCGGCTTGTTGAAGATGTAGATCTTGGCCTTCTCCTTCAATCCTCCAAAGATCAAAGAGTTTGGGTGGAGGGATTGGGAGATCGATGAGTTTTGAGCTTGCAACAATGGGGATTTCTTCTATTCTGGTCGAGCTCCTTGGCTGGAGGTAGGTGGAGGGGTATTTATACCCCCTCCCGAAATGTGACCATTGGAGGAAAAAGTGCTTCCCCGTGAGCCCGGCCTTGGCCCAGCAAGGCAGGCCAGGAATCTGAGACAGCCGGCCGGAGGCGCACGGAGGCCAGCCTCGGCCCAGCCTTGGGCCGGCCTTGAGCTGCAGACGGAGGCCTGACGGCAGCCCTAGCCTCCCGGCCTTGTGCCCAGCAAGGCCGGCAGGGTGGCCGAGGCAGCTGGCCTTGGGCCGGCCTTGGGCTGCCTGATACGTGTTAAACTTATCTATAATTTTTGATTGATCCATGCTAGTTTTGTGATGTTGTCACATGTTTTTACTATCATATCACATCATCTTTATGCATTTTGTCGGAATAACCTATTGACAAGATGCCCAGTGCTAGTTCCCTGTTTTTGTGCTGATTTTGTTGCAGAGAGTTACTTCTGGAAATATTCTCGGAATTGGACGAAAATTTACGACGATTTTTTATTGAAGAAATAAGGACCGAAGCCTGAAGGGCGACCCCGGGAGGGACCCACAGCCCTGGGGCGGGTCCCACCCGCGGGTGACAGGGGGGCTGTGGCCGAGGCCCGTCTATGCCTCTCGGGCACCCCCTCGGCCGCCTCCGATGCCTATAAAATCATCCCCGACGAAAAAAACCCTAACCCCCGACACTACAAGAAATGTGCTATCCTATGACCTTTTGATCATGACCTTGAAAATATTGGTCATAGATCTATGACCATTTTTAATAACTTGGTCGTAAGCTATTTTGTAGGGTTCAAACCCGAAAACATAATGACCAAAATTTGTCAGAAGGTCATAGTCTTATTCCATGAATTGGTCATAATGCAAACAGCACTAGCTTACGACCTTTTTTCTAACTGATTACGACCAATTTAAATGGTCATACCTCCTAATTATCATTCGTTGAAATGACTGGGCAGCCAACTCAGCATTTTCGTCTATGTGTCTGACACGTGGGACCCACATATTGGCCTGTTTGGACTATAAAATCCAACTCCACCGCCTTTTCAATGACAGTTCGGACCCACCGCTAACCTAACATACGGGACCCACCACATACATGACATGTGACCCCACAAACTAACACGTGGGACCCACCCTACTGAGACTGACACATGGGACCTGCCACCTGGGGCTGACTCTACTGACCAGTGGGACCGACCCTGCTGACGAGTGGAACCCTCCATGTGGGACACACGCTGCTGACGAGTGGGACCCAACTTGATGACATAGTGAACCCGCCATATACTGCATAATAATTGGCAAAAATGGGGAGGCGGGGTCTCGAACCCGCGCGCTCCTTACATTCCTCTGCCCCTCCAACCACCAGGCCAACAACAAGTTCGTGACATACATCCGCGCTGCAACTTTTTATCCTATACGTTGTGTTCCTAGGGCTGTTTCGGGCGGGCCTGTGTGGTGAGGAGAATGGGCCAACTTGGCTGAGCTGCTGGGCTGGCTGGCACGGCATAGCGGGTTCTGTTTTTTTTTTGTTCTTTCTTTTTCCTTTTTCTGTTTTCTTTTATAACTTTTGATTTTGAACATCAATTTCAACCAAATAAATTTTCAAACTTCTGTGTAAGTGCCCTATGTCATCATATACTATTATAGGTACTGTTTTTAAAATTTGTGTGGTCTACTTTTGCAACATATGTGTGCTAGGTTCTTCACAAAAAACCCCACTTTTGGCGTTCGAATAATAGAAAATGATTTTTTGTGCAAAGAAAAATAAAACTTCCTTCGGCAACATTGTTCTCCATTGCAAGATGCACGCTTGTGTACATTATGGAGACATTTGAACAAACAATGTCATGAATAATTTGCCGTGTTCCGTGCCAAGATATTTGAACAATCTATGGTACAAAGATGTATGGCTTTCGACTCAAATGAGCTAGGGTATGGCCTTTAAGATAGCATAGTTTGTCGGAATGAGTCCATATTTCGCGCACTCGTGTATCTTGGATGTAAAACAGTGTTGAATAAGGGGTTTAGAGTTTTCTTTTTAGAAAAAAACCATTTTTCATTTTTTAATTGTTGAAACTGGCTTTTCTATGAAGCATCTACCAAAACGGCTCACCGAAAGCGGAACATACAAAGGAATAGAAAATAATAGACCACTTTATCAGTACATAACACCTAGAAACTAGGTCACATATAATGACACATTGCGAAGGATTTCCATTATTTAGATTTTTTTTGAATTATTTATGGTGATTTCAAAATGCGGTCAAAATTGACCACACTACCGTTCTTAGCTAGGGGTCGAATCTTGCGAAACTATTCGTGTATCTCTGATGAAATAGATAGTTGTGTACCTAAATTTTTTTTTTCAAAAAATCACGATTAAACTACGAGGCAGTCGTAGTTCAAATTTGACCCGGTTCCATCCGAATCGGCAGAAATTTGTCTTTTTGATGAGATGCGTATGGAAACCTTTGACACACAAATATCTGGTTATTTGTACATCAAATATGGTATAGTATTTTATAAAATTGGTGTGATCCAATTTTATAACATATTTTTGGTAGTTGCTTCACAAAACAACCCATTTTCGGCACTCGGAAAATGAAAAATGATTTTTTTGTGTAACGAAAATGAAAACTTTCTTCGGCAACATTGTTCTCCATTACAAGATGCACGCTTGTATATAATATGGACATATTTAAACAAACTATTCCATGAATGTCATCATAACATTCGTCATTTGGCATGAAAGTCATGAATCTTCGTTCATGGTTGCTCATTTCTGAGAACACTTTTTCAAGATATTTGCCGTATTTCAAGTTTATTATTTTTACTCAAAACTAGGTAACATATAATGAAACATTGTGAAGGATTTCCATTATTTTGTTTTTTTAATTCTTTATGCCGATTTCAAAATGCGGTCAAAATTAACGACACGACCGTTCTTAGCTAGGGGTTGAATCTTGAAAAACTATTGGTATATCTCTAATAAAATAGATGGTTATGTACCTAAAAATGATTTTTTTCAAAAAATCATGAGTAAACTACGACATAGCTATAGTTCAAATTTTACCCGGTTCCAACTAAATCGACAGAAGTTTGTCTTTTTTATGAGAGGTAGATAAAAACCTCTTGACACACAACAATTTGGTTATTTATACATAAAATATGGTCTAATATTGTTAATAATTGGTGTGGTTCAAATTTGCAACATTGTTTTGGTAGGTGCTTCACAAAACAACCCATTTTTACACTCAAAAAATGAAAAATGATTTTTTTGTGTAACGAAAATGAATACTTCCCTCGGCAACATTGTTCTCCATTACAAGATGCACCCATGTGCACAATATGGGATCATTTGAACAAACTATGCCATGAATCTAGTCAGAACATTCGTCATTTGGCCTGAAAGTCACGAATCTTCGTTCATGGTTGCTCATTTCCGAGAACACTTTTTCAAGATATTTGCCGTATTTCAAGTTTATTATTTTTCCTCAAAACTAGGTAACATATAACGAAACATTGCGAAGGATTTCCATTATTTTGATTTTTTTTGAATTCTTTATGCCGATTTCAAAATGCGGTCAAAATTGATGACACGACCGTTCTTAGCTAGGGGTTGAATCTTGAAAAACTATTTGTATATCTCTGATAAAATAGATGGTTATGTACCTAAAAATGATTTTTTCAAAAAATCATGAGTAAACTACGACGTAGCTGTAGTTCAAATTTTACCCGGTTCCAACTAAATCGGCAGAAGTTTGTCTTTTTTACGAGAGGTAGATAAAAACCTCTTGACACACAAAAATTTGGTTATTTATACATAAAATATGGTCTAATATTTTTTAAAAAAATTGTGGTTCAAATTTGTAACATATTTTTGGTAGTTGCTTCACAAAACAACCCATTTTCGGCACTCGGAAAATGAGAAATGATTTTTTTGTGTAACGAAAATGAAAACTTTCTTCGGCAACATTGTTATCCATTACAAGATGCACGCTTGTATATAATATGAACATATTTAAACAAATTATTCCATGAATGTCATCATAACATTCGTCATTTGGCCTGAAAGTCATGACTCTTCGTTCATGGTTGCTCATTTCTGAGAACACTTTTTCAAGATATTTGCCGTATTTCAAGTTTATTATTTTTCCTCAAAACTAGGTAACATATAACGAAACATTGTGAAGGATTTCCATTATTTTGATTTTTTTTAATTCTTTATGCCGATTTCAAAATGCGGTCAAAATTGACGACACGACCGTTCTTAGCTAGGGGTTGAATCTTGAAAAACTATTGGTATATCTCTGATAAAATAGATGGTTATGTACCTAAAAATGATTTTTTCAAAAAATCATGAGTAAACTACGACGTAGCTGTAGTTCAAATTTTACCCGGTTCCAACTAAATCGGCAGAAGTTTGTCTTTTTTACGAGGTAGATAAAAACCTCTTGACACACAACAATTTGGTTATTTATACATAAAATATGGTCTAATATTTTTAAAAATTGGTGTGGTTCAAATTTGCAACATTGTTTTGGTAGGTGCTTCACAAAACAACCCATTTTTTACACTCAAAAAATGAAAAATGATTTTTTTGTGTAACGAAAATGAAAACTTCCTTCGGCAACATTGTTCTCCATTACAAGATGCACCCATGTGCACAATATGGGATCATTTGAACAAACTATGCCATGAATCTAGTCATAACATTCGTCATTTGACCTGAAAATCATGAATCTTCGTTCATGGTAGCTCATTTCTAAGAACACTTTTTCAAGATATTTGCCGTATTTCAAGTTTATTATTTTTCCTCAAAACTAGGTAACATATAACGACACATTGCGAAGGATTTCCATTATTTTGATTTTTTTAATTCTTTATGCCGATTTCAAAATGCGGTCAAAATTGACGACACGACCGTTCTTAGCTAGGGGTTGAATCTTACGAAACTATTGGTGTATCTCTGATGAAATAGATAGTTTTGTACCTAAAAAAGATTTTTTCAAAAAATCATGAGCAAACTACGATGTAGTTGTAGTTCAAATTTGACCCGCTTTCTGCTGAACCGGCAGAAATTTGTCTTTTTGATGAGACGCGTATGGAAACCTTTGACACATCAATATTTGGTTATTTATACATAAAATATGGTCTAATATTTTAAAAAATTGGTGTGATCCAATTTTATAACATATGTTTGGTAGTTGCTTCACAAAACAACCCATTTTCGGCACTCGGAAATGAAAAATGATTTTTTTGTTCAAAGAAAGTGAAAACTTTCTTCGGCAACATTGTTCTCCATTCAAAGATGCACGCTTGTGTATAATATGGACATATTTAAACAAACTATGCCATGAATTGTTTATGCCAATTTCAAAATGCAGTCAAACGACGGGCATGACCGTTCCTAGTTAGGTGTTGAGTTTTGCGAAACACCTACTGGATCTCTGATTAAATAGCTTCTTTTGTACCTACTTTTTTTTTAAATATCGAGCAAAATATGAAGCGCATATAGTTCAAATTTGATCCGCTTCCCGCTGAATCGACAAAAATGTTTATTTGATGAAAAGTGGATGGAAACTTTTTGACATGCAACAATTCGGTTAATTGTACAGAAAATATGGTCTAATATTTATAAAAAATTGTTATACAATTTTGCAACAAAGATTTGGTAGGCTCCTCACAAAAATACACCCTGAAACTTACTTATTTCAGCCCAAAAGAATTCGGCCAATAAGATATGTGAAAGCCACCTCCCACGGATCGCTGAGCTGGACTAATCTGAACCGTCCATTTGCCAGGAGCCAACGATCGGATCACCACCGACATTCCAACCCCAAACCCTCACCCACCAACCCCCTCTCTTCACCCTCTCTCTCCCCGAGACCCTGACTCCATATTCCAGAATCGCTCCCTCCCCAGATCCAGATCGCAGCCGCCGCCGCCGCCCCCTCTCCTCATCTCCACAGCAGGGCCCCTCCGCCGCCGCCCCTCATCCCCCAGCCCCATCTCCTCCGGCCCATCCCCTCCTTTTTCCGCCGGCCCCTCATCTCCTCCGCCCCATCCCCTCCTGTTCGAACACCCGAATCAGATCGAACGTCGCCGCACCTGCTCCACCAACGAGAGATGTGCCGCAACCCAGGAGCCACGACGTCGTGGCTGGCTTGCTCGCCGGCACGTACGTGCGTGCTTGATGCGCGGCACTCTGTCGAACTGGCCGGACCGCGGCACGTGCGTGGCCTGCCTAGGGTTTGCGGTGGCGGCGCTACACACCAGCCACGAGTCTCCGGCCACCAGCACGTTGCCAACGCGAGCGCCGGAGGCCGTCGTCTACCGCGCGCTGCATGTTGTTGTCGTCGTCTTCGCGACGGAGCCCACGGTAGTCAGGTCGTGGTTGCTCTAGATCTGAAGGCCGGGAGTTCTCCTGCTAGAGTCACTGCTCCCCTCTCCCCCTCTCTCCGTATAACATGCTCAAGCTCCCCCAACTTCCTGCAGATGCCCCCGGATTGGAGGGTGTTGCCCGCTCCTCTACTGGAGTGTGGACCGGACGGGATTACTCGACTTCGTCGCCATCATCTTACTCGACGACCGTCGCCACCATCTCCGTCAGCCTCGAGGTGAGTACTTCTACATGACTCCTCACTTCCTATCCTGTAATTCAATCGAGCTGGAACTCCAGATGATCAGTATTCAAATTTTGTGAGGCCATATATATGAACCTGATAAAACATAGTGCTTGATATGATATAATTACTAGCATTTGTCTGGTTTTACAGTGCTGTGCCTGAACTACTAAATAAACCCCACATGATAGCTCATTTGATATTTTTTGTACTATGGTTGCCAAGCCACCATGCATTGCATCAAACCTCATCAACTAATGCCCAATATATATAAACTCTATGTAACATCCCAAAACTTTGGAATGTTATAAAAATCACAAAATTTTAAAACTTTTGTTATTAGATAAATGAAAGCCTCCAAATATGAAGAAAAACTTTTATGAAAGATATTTTTGACATCTTCAAAGATATTTTATTTTAAGTATTCTTTTTACCTCCTATTTTCAAGTTTTAAAGTCTTGGAAAAAAATTATATTTAAATGGGGTTTTCAAATAGTATTTTCCCCTTTGGTTTATTGTTTTAAAATAAATAATATGGGGATATTATAAACCCTATTTCATTTGTGGAAATAATTTAAATACTTTTGCAAGCTTTGTTTTATCAAAATGTTTTATCTTAAATTATTTGAATATGAAGATGAGTTATCATTTTGAATGATATAACTCATATTATTTCTCTGGTTTTATTTAATTATTTTGAGATATTTATAGACCCTAATTTAGAAAATTCCCAATTAGCCATATAAGGCATATTTAATCAAAAGGGTATTTTGGTAATTTTGTTTTGACAAAAAATAGTTCCTAAATGTCTATTTTGACTATTTGGAATTTTACAAATTTTTACAATTTTATTTGACTTGATTTGGAGCTCTAAATCAAAAGTTATAAAGGAAAAACAGAAAATATAAAAAGAAACAGAAAAAGAAAAGGGATGACGTCGTCATCAAGCTCAGCAAACGCACGTACGTTACATCTCGTTGCCTATCTCCCTTCCCTCCTTGATTCCCGGCGAGTTACTCCACCAAATCGAGCGCCGTTTGTTTCTACCGAAAGCTCTCGATCTCCTCTTCCTTCTCCCCCCGAAATCCCCATCCAATACGCCCCCAGGCTGCCGTATTTTGGCCCACCATTTCAGCACAACCACGGCCATGTCGAGCTCGATCCCGACGAACTGCGACCTCCCCTCGTCCCTTCTCCAGCTCTTTCGACTTACCGTGTCCGTGCAAAACTCATGGACATCCTATTGAGCCCTCGGGAGCACAGACACGACGTGCTCGTCCTCGACAAGAGTTCGCCGTGCGCCTCCCCTGCCTCGCGCGCCCGAGGCCGCTCTGCTCCGGCCGTCCTTTGCCTCGGCCAGCCGCCTCCGGCCTCGCCCCGTCGCCCTCCCTCCGGACAGGCTGCCTCGCCTCCTCCCCTTCCCGAGCTCATCTCCTACCACGCCCGCGCCCTTTTCCTTTCCCTCTGCCCGGCCGTCGTCCCGCGCCCGAGCGGCTGTGATGCTCGTCCGCACCACCGTCGTCCCTCCGCGCCCGCGGCCCAGCTCCCTCCCGCTGCCGACCTCCTCCGCCCGGGTCAGTCCGTGTGAGTCTTCCTCTACGACCGCCTCCGGCAAACAACACTCCGTCCCGAAGCCGTGTTCCGACAGTCCGTTGTGTAATGCTGGCCATCGGGCCGGCCCGGCACGGCCTGCTCGGGCTCGGGCCTCCTCGTGCCGTGCCTGTTCGGGCCGCGGGCCTCATCGGAAAGAAAAGCACGGCCCATCAAACAAATAAAACTAGTTTTACCTATAAAATAAAGAAAAAAATGCGAAAAAATAATAGTTTCGGGCCTTACCGTGCCTTCGGGCCAATTTTCAGAAAAAAGCCCGGCCCGCTTTCGTGCTCGTGCCGGGATGGGCCTCGGGCCACAATTTCGTGCCTTTCAGTTGGCCCGAAAAGGCACGGCCCGATGGCCAGCATTACCGTTGTGTCCCATGTCCGTTTCCGTCTCCTTCGTAGAGGCCTCCGTTGATGTGTCCATGTTCGTCCCCGTTGCCGCCGTCGTGTTCTTCTCCCGACGTGCCTCCACGTCGTGTCCGCCTCCGTGTACCGTAACCCGACGTCAAGATCTGCCGTGTCGTGTTCCGTCCCCGATGTTCCCATCGTGAAGCCGACCCGACGACCACCTCCGTGTCCGTCGTGCTTCCGACCATTCGTCTCCGTCCGTGCATCCGTATGTGTCGTCTCCGTGTGCCCTCCGTACCCGATGTCATGTTGTCTTCGTCCCCATCGTGCTTCTGTTTGTCCCCGTCGTGTGTGTTTTCCATGTCGTGGATGCCTTCGTGCTCCGACCGTTGCCGACGTGTCTCGTTCCCGGTGTCCGTCTCCGTATGCGTTCCGTCGTGTTTTACTCCTGATGCTATGAACCCGGATGTTCCCGTCGTGAAGCCGCTCCCGACCCGTCGTGAAAACCGACGAGCTCTCCGTGTATGACACCGTGAACTCCTTCGACCCCGAAGACCGGTGTCGTGGATACGACAAGTTCGTGACGACGACCCACCGTGAACCCCGAAGACTGGAGCCGCCAAATTCTTCCACGACTTCGACTACTTCCTCTACGTCCCGAAGGTGGTCCCGAACCCGAAGATCTTTGTTTCCAATTGTTTGTTGTTATGTTTGTTTCCTTTGATTGTTGTATTGTTTCTTATTATCATATGTTTGTATGGTATAGATTGAACGGAGAGCTTTGAGCTACGTCGAAAAAGAGTGTGTGAGCAACGACAAGTTCCAAAAGGCAAGTGTATACACAAGCTCATGAAGGACCTATTATTTTGTTATTGCATTATAGATTATCTTAATAGTTGCATGATAGGTTTACTATTGTTTTAATTATGCTATGCAAGCTTGTTAGATCTTTCTTGTTGACTAGGTACCTACATTAATTTAGTAGAAATGCTTGCTGCAATTGTGAAGATTTTGATGTAGTAAGTTAAGTGAAAACTCTACTAAATTAATGAATCACCTGGGTGGATTTGGTTTGTCGAGGTGTGCGAAGTTGAGTGGCTACTCAGGGCCATTTTCTTGTGGTCTAACCTGAGTATGTGCACTTGTGGATGGCCACCCAGGGTATTGAGATTCGATGTCACTCCATGTTTAGTTGCTTCCAGTGCAGCCACTAGTCATATGGGCTCTGTCTTGACTAAGTAAGTAGCATGGAACCAGCCCGGTTTGACAAGCAGATGTAGGGGTTGTAGGTTGGAACGGGTCAAGCCAGTAGTGGTTGGGAAAGTGCTTCAGAAAGGTCTCGTCTTGGTCTTCTCCTTTCCTTTCCACTAAATGTGGGTTAAGGATAGAATGGGTTGATCGAGTCTAGTGGGGAAAGTGCCACAAACTCTCGAGAGTAATAAAACTATGATCATAGCCGTGTCCCCGGTTACGGACAATGTTGAGTAGCTAAGCAAGGAAGTTGTCGGAGGGTCTCTTCATTCCAATTTCATAATAAAATTTGATGGGTGAACACGGGTATATGAGACCTTGGATGCGTTCCATGGGTGTGTCTCATATTGTAAGTTGAGAATAAAATGTTTGTGAAAAGTAGGACAAAATTGGCTTTATGCAATAGCCTTCAACCCCACCAGCCAGATATGCATGTAGTATTAGTCTTGCCATTTTATATTCCACCAAAGTATCACTTGCCAGCCTGTCACAAGGTATTGAACCAAATTCCATGGGCTGCAACATTAATGTTGCAGGTTATTACGATGACGAGTGAGGACGTCTACCTTTCGAGCTTGCAACCAACATGAATGCCAGTGGCACATGAAGATGATGAAGCTCTCTGTGCTACTTATGTTTCCGCTGCCAAACTTTGCATTCAAGCTAGCCCTTGGCTATGCAATTTGTAAAGAATATTTTACTTATGGATCTCGCGATGTAATAATATTTGACATTGATGCATGGTATTACATCTATTTGTGAGTTGCTATCCATACTCGATCCAGGGAATAGCATATTTCACGACGTGGCCTTGCTTTTCTAAGCGAGGGCGCCACAAGATGGTATCAGAGCGTAATGTTGCCTGTAGGCTCGAAAACCTTAGGTTTGGATTAGAAATAAGAATGACCATAGGAACAAAAGTTATTTTCTTCTTGTCCAAATCTTTCCTAATATCCTTCTTGTAACTTCCTCACCTAATTGCTTTCTAAGTTATCGTATCTTATTTATAGATGACCATAACTCAGAAATGTTTCCGAAGACGCTGAAGATCAATGTGACAATTATGAGAAGCCATCAAGGCACCTTGACCGAAGACTTCAATTTTTGACTTCACAACATCCAGAAGTACATCGACGAACTCAAAGAAATAGAAGAGAATGCTGAAGCACTAAAGGAAGAGATAGAATAGACCACCATTTTATTAGAATAACGTTATCGTAATATTGTATTGACTTACCAAATTGTGGTATGGCAGTACTATCGTGTCTATTTTGAAAAACCTTGTTGTGTTTGTTTGTTATCCAAACTATAATTTCAAAAATTAAGTAGGAGAAGTTGTTTTTATCTCTATTGGTTGTTTTATTGTTGATTGATGCTTGCTAGATGTTGCTTGTAAGATGATTTGTCTTGATCTGCTGTGTTGGGTAGAACTTCTTTTAGATTTTCTCCTATCGTCACTCATCCATTCTAAACCAAACCAGATGTCTCACCCACATACCAACCATGATGAAAATGATAGCCACCTCAAGATGCCTTATGCAATGTAGCTGCTGATGAAAGCTCAGACTCGGGTGACTCAAGTGTTGAGGAAATGGTCTGTAAGAAGAAGTAGGATGTGGGATAGAAACTAAAGAGGTAAAGTGATGTAAAAATCCTATTGTACCAACAACAAGAAGAAGAACCGCTGAAGGAGATACAGCTGGCGAATCGGCGTTGTATAGTAGTACTTCTCTTATATCGTTCTATCTCTACACGTCCATGCTAAGCCCATCCTAGCGAAACCGATGCCTCACCAATAGGCCAACCACAATGAACGACTGATGGTACAACGAGTGATGAAAATCCAATCTCACAGATTTCATTGAAGACCCGAAGACTAGCTAACAACAAAACCAAGGAGGAGAAGCAATGAAGAATCTCCAAGATGTGAAGTGACGATGTATAGGAATTCTCGCGCTACCCAATAGTTTGAAGGATCGATAGTTTAGTTCAGGTGGTCCTGCAGATTGGAAACTTTCTGCCAGACAAGTGAGGATGCCCGAGAGTTATATTACGTGATTTACCTATCTACATATTGAGGAAATGATACGGGTGCAGGATGGACTGATCACCATTCCTACTACTCATGTTATTCCCCTCACTATTTGGATTGATAAATCTGAGAGACATACCTATAAGAGAGACGACGTTGATAAGCCTGATCCATAGGAGGATAATATATTATAACCCTATGTGAGGCAAAAGTTGCTGAAACGTAAGATATTCGGTGAGGATAAACCACAACTCCCATGAAGAAGAAGAGATCCAACAATGAAAGTCTTGACCTACCATGAGAGTTTCGATAGAATTGACGTAGTGTTTACACTGAAGGATGTCAACCTAGAGAAGAAGAAAATTGCCGAAGACTTCACATGTATGGAAGACATAATATTTCAAACCATCTTGAAGAGGCACCCACCTATTGGAAGTGAAGCTTACGCTATATAGATTTCAAAGTATCAACCAAGGATGAAAAGAATCACCAAATGCTTAAGAAGAGTGGTACATGCTATATATATGGAATAAGGGTGATGAAGCAAAACTTAAACAGTCGAAGATAAAAGTCGACTCAACAAGGATTCATGAATCGCCCGATGTGTGCCCTGTTTGAATTCAAGAATTCAAGACCGCCTACGAAAGTTCCTTTTAAGAGTGGTAGCCCACCCAGTTGCCCCAAAAAAAAACCCGGATAACCGAACCCATCTTTCTTCTAGCCTCTCGAATCTCGGGGACGAGATTCCTTTTAAGGGCGGTAGTCTGTAACATCCCAAAACTTTGGAATGTTATAAAAATCACAAAATTTTAAAACTTTTGTTATTAGATAAATGAAAGCCTCCAAATATGAAGAAAACTTTTATGAAAGATATTTTTGACATCTTCAAAGATATTTTATTTTAAGTATTCTTTTTACCTCCTATTTTCAAGTTTTAAAGTCTTGGAAAAAAATTATATTTAAATGGGGTTTTCAAATAGTATTTTCCCCTTTGGTTTATTGTTTTAAAATAAATAATATGGGGATATTATAAACCCTATTTCATTTGTGGAAATAATTTAAATACTTTTGCAAGCTTTGTTTTATCAAAATGTTTTATCTTAAATTATTTGAATATGAAGATGAGTTATCATTTTGAATGATATAACTCATATTATTTCTCTGGTTTTTATTTAATTATTTTGAGATATTTATAGACCCTAATTTAGAAAATTCCCAATTAGCCATATAAGGCATATTTGATCAAAAGGGTATTTTGGTAATTTTGTTTTGACCAAAAATAGTTCCAAAATGTCTACTTTGACTATTTGGAATTTTACAAATTTTTACAATTTTATTTGACTTGATTTGGAGCTCTAAATCAAAAGTTATAAAGGAAAAACAGAAAATAGAAAAAGAAACAGAAAAAGAAAAGGGATGACGTCATCATGACATGATCGTCATCAAGCTCAGCAAACGCACGTACGTTACATCTCGTTGCCTATCTCCCTTCCCTCCTTGATTCCCGGCGAGTTACTCCACCAAATCGAGCGCCGTTTGTTTCTACCGAAAGCTCTCGATCTCCTCTTCCTTCTCCCCCCGAAATCCCCATCCAATACGCCCCCAGGCTGCCGTATTTTGGCCCGCCATTTCAGCACAGCCACGGCCATGTCGAGCTCGATCCCGACGAACTGCGACCTCCCCTCGTCCCTTCTCCAGCTCTTTCGACTTACCGTGTCCGTGCAAAACTCATGGACATCCTATTGAGCCCTCGGGAGCACAGACACGACGTGCTCGTCCTCGACAAGAGTTCGCCGTGCGCCTCCCTTGCCTTGCGCGCCCGAGGCCGCTCTGCTCCGGCCGTCCTTCGCCTCGGCCAGCCGCCTCCGGCCTCGCCCCGTCGCCCTCCCTCCGGACAGGCTGCCTCGCCTCCTCCCCTTCCCGAGCTCGTCTCCTACCACGCCCGCGCCCTTTTCCTCTCCCTCTGCCCGGCCGTCGTCCCGCGCCCGAGCGGCTGTGCTGCTCGTCCGCACCGCCGTCGTCCCTCCGCGCCCGCGGCCCAGCTCCCTCCCGCTGCCGACCCCCTCCGCCCGGGTCAGTCCGTGCGAGTCCTCCTCTACGACCGCCTCCGGCAAACAACACTCCGTCCCGAAGCCGTGTTCCGACAGTCCGTTGTGTCCCATGTCCGTTTCCGTCTCCTTCGTAGACGCCTCCGTTGATGTGTCCATGTTCGTCCCCGTTGCCGCCGTCGTGTTCTTCTCCCGACGTGCCTCCACGTCGTGTCCGCCTGCGTGTACCGTAACCCGACGTCAAGATCTGCCGTGTCGTGTTCCGTCCCCGATGTTCCCATCGTGAAGCCGACCCGACGACCACCTCCGTGTCCGTCGTGCTTCCGACCATTCGTCTCCGTCCGTGCATCCGTATGTGTCGTCTCCGTGTGCCCTCCGTACCCGATGTCATGTTGTCTTCGTCCCCACCGTGCTTCTGTTTGTCCCCGTCGTGTGTGTTTTCCATGTCGTGGATGCCTCCGTGCTCCGACCGTTGCCGACGTGTCTCGTTCCCGGTGTCCGTCTCCGTATGCGTTCCGTCGTGTTTTACTCCTGATGCTATGAACCCGGATGTTCCCGTCGTGAAGCCGCTCCCGACCCGTCGTGAAAACCGACGAGCTCTCCGTGTATGACACCGTGAACTCCTTCGACCCCGAAGACCGGTGTCGTGGATACGACAAGTTCGTGACGACGACCCACCGTGAACCCCGAAGACTGGAGCCGCCAAATTCTTCCACGACTTTGACTACTTCCTCTACGTCCCGAAGGTGGTCCCGAACCCGAAGATCTTTGTTTCCAATTGTTTGTTGTTATGTTTGTTTCCTTTGATTGTTGTATTGTTTCTTATTATCATATGTTTGTATGGTATAGATTGAACGGAGAGCTTTGAGCTACGTCGAAAAAGAGTGTGTGAGCAACGACAAGTTCCAAAAGGCAAGTGTATACACAAGCTCATGAAGGACCTATTATTTTGTTATTGCATTATAGATTATCTTAATAGTTGCATGATAGGTTTACTATTGTTTTAATTATGCTATGCAAGCTTGTTAGATCTTTCTTGTTGACTAGGTACCTACATTAATTTAGTAGAAATGCTTGCTGCAATTGTGAAGATTTTGATGTAGTAAGTTAAGTGAAAACTCTACTAAATTAATGAATCACCTGGGTGGATTTGGTTTGTCGAGGTGTGCGAAGTTGAGTGGCTACTCAGGGCCATTTTCTTGTGGTCTAACCTGAGTATGTGCACTTGTGGATGGCCACCCAGGGTATTGAGATTCGATGTCACTCCATGTTTAGTTGCTTCCAGTGCAGCCACTAGTCATATGGGCTCTGTCTTGACTAAGTAAGTAGCATGGAACCAGCCCGGTTTGACAAGCAGATGTAGGGGTTGTAGGTTGGAACGGGTCAAGCCAGTAGTGATTGGAAAGTGCTTCAGAAAGGTCTCGTCTTGGTCTTCTCCTTTCCTTTTCACTAAATGTGGGTTAAGGATAGAATGGGTTGATCGAGTCTAGTGGGGAAAGTGCCACAAACTCTCGAGAGTAATAAAACTATGATCATAGCCGTGTCCCCGGTTACGGACAATGTTGAGTAGCTAAGCAAGGAAGTTGTCGGAGGATCTCTTCATTCCAATTTCATAATAAAATTTGATGGGTGAACACGGGTATATGAGACCTTGGATGCGTTCCATGGGTGTGTCTCATATTGTAAAGTTGAGAATAAAATGTTTGTGAAAAGTAGGACAAAATTGGCTTTATGCAATAGCCTTCAACCCCACCAGCCAGATATGCATGTAGTTTTAGTCTTGCCATTCTATATTCCACCAAAGTATCGCTTGCCGGCGGCCTGTTACAAGGTATTGACCCAAATTCCCTGGGCTGCAACATTAATGTTGCAGGTTATTACGATGACGAGTGAGGACGTCTACCTTTCGAGCTTGCAACCAACATGAATGCCAGTGGCACATGAAGATGATGAAGCTCTCTGTGCTACTTATGTTTCCGCTGCCAAACTTTGTCATTTAAGCTAGCCCTTGGCTATGCAATTTGTAAAGAATATTTTACCTATGGATCTCGCGATGTAATAATTATTAACATTGATGCATGATATTACATCTTTTGTGAATTGCTATCCATACTCGATCCAGGGAATAGCATATTTCACGATGTGGCCTTGCTTTTCTAAGCGAGGGCGCCACACTCTATGAAACAAGACTGTCCATAATTAAACAACAGAAATGACTGCCAATTCCAATATATGGTGCTGATTCAAATCCTCATCTCAAGTTGGGAACCATCCACTGTTATGCAACATGACTGTGTTCTTGATTGACTTTTGATTGTCTATCAGAAGTATTGGACTCTATTGATGCATGCCTTTGATAATTATTGCTTGAGTGATACTGATCCAACACAAAACTTAATTAATATCTTTGCATTACCTTGCTGTTTTCATGGTTTAGATGTATGTATGGGATGGTGTGCTGTTGGAGGTGGATTGTGAGTACACGGCAAGACCAACCTCAAAACATCAAGGTATAGATAGATGGTGTGCGTATGCAAGAGCAGTTGATGTGCACTTATATCTATTATTTATGTCTAAGATTGTCGACTGAGATGTTTCTATTATGTGTTGCTTCTTATTCATGCTCCTCTGTTATATCTTCGGCAATGTCTATACAAATGCCATCTCTTTCTGGCAACATATTTCTCTTTCTTGTGTCATGTATCTGGTATCACTTTAGATATTTCTAGTGAATGCTGAAATACCATGTTTGTACTACTTGCCAGTATAGATGTACTGATGCAAACACTACTTGTGTACTTATAGAGTAGTAAATAACCTGGTACCTGGCACGTCATTCTCCAAGTCTGCACATAGCATTGTTCTTTTAGGTTTACACATGATATGGTTCTCTAGCTGGGACTTGAAATATACTATGCTATCTTGCTGCATGTTTCTGCTTATAGCTATAATTATAATACTGATACTACCACTGTAACTCTGCTTTGATGTTCATATTAGACTGGGACCAGAAACTCCAGCAGACAGTGGAGATGTTCTCGGTGAAGTTGGCCAATGCCACCTATGGCGAGATCAGTGGGATGGTCAACATTCTAGGTGACGGCTTCATCAAGATCATCAGTCACAAGGTACATATATTGTGTCGGCACGGTGGAAACCAAGGTACCACGGGCCGGCCTGCCAGGGCCCACAAGATTCTTTGGATGATTTTCGCTAAGGACCAGGCTCTCCAAGCCTGGCGAGCTCCGCGAGGATTCTTCCCCTCGCGAAGGGTTTTTCTCCTCGCCAAGGATTCTCCCCCTTGGCGAGGGATCGCTCCTCGACAAGGCGTCTCCGACGCCGCCCGCAATTCTGCTAAGGACCAAGTTGAAAGGCTCGGCGAGGCTTTTTCGCCTCGCGAAGCGCCTTCCTCGTGAAGCAATCTCTGCCCCCGCGGCAGAGCGCACATGGGCTCTACGCCGTGTGCAGAGTGACGCGCGTGCCTACGCGCGATGACGACGACGCCGCAGTTGCCGTTTCCATGTATAAAGCAGTCAACAAAGCGGAGCCAAGCAAAGCGGACAACGAGTATTGCCTCTTTGGTGATAAGGGGACAGTCTGCAGCTACGCTCCAAGGACGACGTCACCGTGGGTCACCTCCCACCTCGGCAAGCGCCAGCCCGCTGTCCAGCTGGTCGGTGCCCCTTTTCAGCTTTGGTGATGCCGTTCCCCTGCCATGGACCGCGTCCACGAGCTTTACCTTTATGGTGGACTTCACCTTTACGGTGCACCGCGCCTCCCCCTTCGTCGCCATGTGGTAGCCCTTCCCGCCCAAATGTTTGGGCGGAAGAGGTCCAGGGCGCCTATAAAAGGAGGGGGAGCACGCCCAAGCAAAGGGTTCGAGCTTCAGCTGGTGCAACCCTACTAGATAAAACCCTAGACCTGAAGACTAGCAAGTAGCCATTGTTAGCCACCTCGAGCTCGACAAGCTCTTCTTGTACTGTGAACTCTCCAAGCAGTGCAATACACCAGAGCAGGACGTAGGGGTTTTACCTCCACAAGAGGGCCCTGAACCTGGGTAAAACCGAGTGTTCTCTTTCTGCAGTGCTGTCCCGCAGCGAGTCCGACGAGCACCGTCGCCGGAGCACGTTGAGGGTTGTTTGATTCCGTGTTCAGCCCCTTACTCGATCCTTCTCGAGACACCCCCAGTTCCTGGGACAGTTCTCCGACATTTGGCGTGCCAGGTAGGGGGCTGAGGCGCGTCTTCATCCTCGACACAGCCATGGCCGGTTCTCGTGCCGAACGTCTCGCTCGCCGGACGGCTAGCGCCGCCACCGCTCCCACAGGCCGCCCGCGCGGCCGCCCGCGTGGGAGCTCTGCTCCGGAGCGCCGCGTCGACCCCGAGCCCCGTGTCGAGCACCCGGATGACGACGACGTCGACCACGCTGAGGACGACCTCGGCGAAGAGGAGGCCTCCTCCCTGCCTCCGTCGCAGGACCATGCTGCCTCCTCGCTGGGCCGCCCTGCGCCCAGCCCGACGACTGCGCTCCTCATGGCGCAGGAGCTGTTGCAGTACCGCCCCACGCCGGCGGCTCTGGAGGCCTGGCTCAACCGCGTTGCCGAGCTCATCGGCGCCGCTCGCGCCGCGGCACCCGCGCCGTCTCGTTCCTTGGTTCCGTGTGCACTCGTGGGGGACGTGGCGCACGGCGCACCTCCCGTGCCTTCTCGTCAGCCCGCGCCCGCTCCAGCTCCACCGGTTCCACTGCAACCTGCTCCAGCGGGGGCTCCTCCTCGCGACGGCCGCGCTGCATCGCACACGTCGTCGCCGCATGACTGCCAGATCATGCAGCGAGCCCCTGAGGATGCACGCGTGAGCATCGAGCGCGGACAGGAACGCCGCAACCGCGCCGTCCAGGACGTCGCCACCGCCGGGCGCCACCTCCGCGCCACCCTCGCCAACGGCACGGTCACCTACGGCACGACGGCCGCGTTCACTCGCAGCCTCCGTCGCGTCGTCTGGCCGGTCAAGTTCAGGCCGGACCTCCCTCCGCGCTACGACGGCAAGAAAAACCCCCTGGAGTTCCTGCAGCTCTACACTCTGGCCATCCAGGCCGCCGGGGGCGATGACAAGGTCATGGCGAACTGGTTCCCCATGGCCCTCAAGGACTCCGCGTCCTCATGGCTCACCAACCTCCCCGCCGAGTCCATCAACACCTGGGAGGATCTCTGCCGGTGCTTCGTCGCCAACTTCAAGGGCACGTACGAGCGCGGCCTCACCTACAACGACCTCCGCGCCGTGCGTCAGAAGCCCGGCGAGACCCTTCGCAAGTACATCCAGCGCTTCAACCAAGTGTGCAACAAGATCCCCAATGCCACCGACGCACAGGTCATTTCGGCCTTCCAAGCTGGGGTCACAGATGTGCGGATGCTCGAGAAGCTTGGCATCCACGACAACATCACCACCGTCGTCAAGCTTTTCGACTTGGCGGACAAGTGCGCCAAGGCTGAAGAGGGCCGCTTGTTTGTCAAGAACGAGCCAGGGGACCCCACCGAGGGGTCCAAGAAGAAGAAATCCTCCGAGAAACGCAAGACTACTGCGGTCCTCGCGGCAGAACCCGACGCCAAGCAGCCTCACCAAGCTGCCACTCCAGCCGCAGGACCTGAGAAGAAGGATGATCGTCCCTTCTGCATCTACCACAACAGGCACTCTCACGCCACCGAGGACTGCTTCGACATCAAGAGGCTTCGCGAGGCTCGCGAGGCAAACGGAGGCCACGGAGGCCGCGGCGGAGGCCGCAGCGGCCGCGGGGGGCGACGCTGGAACAACAACTACAACGACAACTACCAGCAGAACCCTCAGGCCAACACTGCCCAGCCCGCGAACGACAACCTGCCTGCCGAGGCTGACGAGGGCTACCAGGTGCCTCGTGGAGCCGCTTGCATCCTCGGCGGGGCTCAGGCCCCTCGCTCCAACCGCCACTTCAAGCAACTCGCTCGCGAGGTCGCAGCAGCCCTTCCTGGAGTCGAGGCCTCCAGGCCCCTCAAGTGGTCCCAGTGCCCCATTACATTTGACTCCGGCGACCACCCTAAGTCCACTTCCACCGTTGGCACCATCCCGTTGGTCTGCACCCCCACCATCAACAACATCGCCGTCTCTAAGACGCTCATTGATGGGGGTGCCGGCCTCAACGTCATCTCCGTCGAGACATTCGAGAAGCTGCAGGTGCCCTACGAGCGGCTCATGCCTACCAGGCCCTTCTCGGGAGTGACAGAGGGTCTTACCACCCCTTTGGGACAGGTGAGACTCGCCGTCACTTTCGGCACCCAGGCCAACTACCGCACCGAGCTGATCGACTTCGACGTCGCGCACATCGGCCTGCCCTACAACGCCATACTCGGCTACCCCGCCCTCGCCAAATTCATGGCGGTGACCCACCACGCCTACAACCTCGTCAAGCTCCCTGGCTCGGGTGGCACCATTGTCATCCGCGGCGTGGTCTCGGACGCCCTGTACGCTGTGCAAGCGGCCTACAAGGCTGCCGCGGTGGCGTCACCCGCTGACGAGGACGAGGAACCCCTCCCGAGGCCCCCCGCGAAGAAGAAGCAGCTTTTCTCTCAGGAGAAGGCCGCGACAAAGCAAGTGTCTCTGGAGGCAAGCGGCTCGGGGGCTTGTGTCACCATCGGCGCCAATCTGCCTCCCAAGTAGGAAGGCGCGCTCGTCGCCCTCCTCAGGGCAAATTCTGACATGTTCGCCTGAACACCGTCAGATTTGTCCAGAGAAGCAAGACTTCGCCATCAAAGAAGGAGAAACCTCTGGCCACGCCAGTGTAACGAACCTCTATTTCAGGTCATTCTGAACCTTTGCGCATCGCGCCAAGCATATTTTGTTACTTCGGCAAGCTCTGCTGCTGTTTGCTTTCCTCTCTCGCTCGTATGATCCCTCATGCGTATCTCGCGAGCGGGGGCTAGCATGGTGCCATGCCACGGGAGCATCCCGGCAGCGCCTAAAACCCAAGGGATCCGAGCTCTGAACTTGCGGGTCAGCTCTCATGCATGTCAACTCCCAAGGAGCTCTGAACACATGGGTCAGCTCCCGCGCACGTCAACTCACCGAGGATCACCAAAACCTTGGTGCCTGTTTCTCCTCGCGAGACACACATGAAGGAACCTACGAGCACCATAAGATTTTTTAGCTATCTATTGCTTGTGGGTATGCCTATTTCTCCAAGTGCAGGAAAACAGGCTCTCCAAGCCTCAGGCAACGTCAAAGCGAAAACATCTCGCCAGGGAACTAACACCCTCTCCAAGGCAGAATGTCTCGCTAAGCTAAGTACAAAGACTTGGTCGAAATTTCCTCTCGTTGGTTTTTGCCCCTCGAGTCTCCTTTCTCTCTCCTACGCCTCATGGGCTGCTTGCACGTCAAAGGGGAGCCCCAAGAATCGCGCTTCGAGGAGCTCTTACTTCTTGAGGCCTCACACACCCCCCGGCCTTGTGGAGCCATGACTCTCACATACCGAAGCGGCGGTGGTGTAGCGCTAAGAGAGGGTCCTAAGACGTAGAGCGAAAAAGACATGAGGGGGAAAGACAAAGGCTTCCCGAGGGACATTCACAAGCACACTCCAATATAACTTGACAAGTTTTTACAAAATTTACAATCAAAATGACTAAGATAAGTGTGCCCTCTGCACGCCCAGCTGCAGGCAAGGAGCTCAAGCCGTCGCGCCTCCTGAGGTGCCTGCCTGGTCCACGGCGGTTTCCGCCTCTTCCAGGGCATCCTCGTCGTCGCCTTCGATCACCACTTGGTCAAATTTCTTGGCGAACGCGTCGGCGGCCTGCGTGGCGGTCTCCCGTGCCTTGTCGCTGATGGCGCGCGGCGGCGCCATCACGTCCTCAAGATCAAGTGAGGGCTGGAGCCTCACGAGGTTGCTGAAGACGTTGGTGACGGCGACGACAAGGAGGTCGCGACTCTCCTCCACGACACGCTTGTCAAAGCTCTTCGCGACCCCTTCAAGCTTTCCGAGGAACTGCTCGAAGAAGTGCGAATACGAGGTTTCGTCGTCGGTCGCCGCGGAGAAGGAGGGGACGTCGATCCTCAGATCTCTCCCGACCGCGCGCACGCGGCTCACCAAGCTCTGGAGAATGCTTTGGCGCTGGCGCGTCATGAACCGGTCAACCTGGCACTGGTCCCGTGCTTGCTCCGCCCGAGCCGCGGCCGGCCCCACCTGCTGCCGGAGCTCGTCCAGGTCCCTCTCCAAGGCGAAGGCGTTTCCCTCAGCGCGCGCCTGGGCCTCCCGAGAGACCTCGAGGCAAGAGGTCAACCGCTTCTCCTCCTGCTCAAGCTCCTTGATGCGCTTCTCGAGCTCCTTGCGCTTGGTCTTGAGGCGGTCCTCGTGCTTCGCGACCTTCTCGTCATACTCTTTGGAGAGGCTTTCGCGGACGAGTTTGACCTTGAGGTCAGCCTCTTCTTGGAGCCTCTTCTGCTCCGCCGCGAGGTTGGCCTCGTCGGCGGCCACCCGACCCTCGCGCTCCTCCAGCTGCCCCTCGCGGGTGGCCTGGTCCTTCTCGAGCAGCTGGACCTGCTCCTCGCGCCTGAGCAGCTCTTTCTCCCGGAGGGAGAGCTCCTCCTCACGCCGCACCTGCTCCGCCTCGCGGGGCGCCAGCTGTCCCTCGCGAGCATCAAGCAGCTCGCGGAGCTCCTTCAGGCTGGCCCGGGTGCTCTCGGAGTCGGCAGCAAACTTCTGCTCCGCAGTCGCCAGCTCCTGGTGCTTGGTGGTGGTTTCCTCCTCGAGTGCCTCCCTGGCGGCGTTGAGCTTGTCCATCACCTCCTGCGCCTCCCGCTTGACGCTATCGCGGGTCTCTTTGGTGAAGCGGATCGCTTCCTTGCGCGCCGCCTTTGCCGCCGCGTCCTGCCGGCGGCACATCTCCACCCTCTCGTGGAGAAGAATCCAGGCTTCGCCGAGCCTTGCCCTTTCCTCCGCCAGGGCGTCTTCTTCCTTGGCGAGCTGCTCCTCCAGCCCGTCGAGCGCTCGCCGCGCCCGGTTGAGGATGATCCGGCGATGGGCCGCTTGATGCTGCGGCTCTTGTGGCGCCAAGGAGACTCCCGCGCTGCTGCTGGGTGCAGAGTCCTCGATCCTCGTCGAGGCGCCCGGGTCCTGCCTCGGACCCACGACCGCCTCTGGTGCGATCCGGGGGCTTGTGGGGGCGCCTTCCTCGGCGCTCGCTTCGGTTGCCCTCTGGGGGCTGGGCGCCCTCTCGCGCTCAGCTTCAGCGCCAGTGGGCTCCGGCGGCACCACCGCCTCCTGCTCCTCAGGGGCGCCTCCGGCCCCCTCTGCAACAACCGCGTCCGCCGCGGCCTCGGGCGCGTCAGCCCTTCTCGAGGAGGCCTCCTCCTCTGGAGGCGGCTCCACGACGATGTCTTCGTCCACCCTCTCCTCCTCCGTCTCCTGCTGGACGGGAGGGGTTGCCGCCCTGGTTGGTGACGGTGCCGCCCCTACGGTCTCCTCCTCCACGCGGTGTTCCGCTGCAAGAGAAGTCGCCGCCCAGGTTGGCGACAGCATGGCCTCCTCGGCCACCACCTCCTCCGCGTGGTGCTCGACCTCAGGAGGAACGACTGCCTGCTACGGCTCGCTGGTGGTCTCCGCTCCGACGCTGGTGGTCTCTCCAGCCTGGCCGAGCCGCCGCCTCTTTGGCTCCGCGGGATGCCTGAAAGGAAGCCAAGTTGGAGATCCATCAAGGAGTTTTTCTCAGACAACATGTCGAGGGAAAAAGAAAGATAAAAGACTTACTCGCCGGCCATCACCCACACCCTCTTCTTCGCCTTGGGTGGCTGGGCGTGGCTTGCTCCGGCCTCCTCCCGAGCAGCTCCTGTCTCCGCGCGAGGGGTGTTCCTCGCGGCTGCGGCCCTCCTGTCGTGGACGGCCTTGGAGCGGGGTTCGCAGCGCCCACTCCCGCCGCCGCTCGTCTCCCCCTCCCCTTCGGCGCGCTGGGAGCGGACGACGCGAAAGGCGTCCTCTTCGTCGCCGGAGGACAGCACCTAGAGGTCCACCTCAGCGTGAACGCTCTTTGAGGAGCCGATGTCCTCACCAACGGGGCCAATGCCCCTCGAAGCCTCGTCCTCGCCGAGGGGGTCCTCGCTTCTCGAGGCCTCCTCCTCGGCGGACTCCTCCACCTCCTCTGGCTCCGGAGGCTCGTCCAAGTACTCCGGCTCCGCCGCCCACGGGTTAGTGCGGGGCCCGCTGTGCCCCGCGGGCACAATCCCCCACTCGTCGAACGTGGGCATGCGCGCGCGCTGCTCCTCGATGCTCTCCTCGGCGAAGACAATGAGCGGCTTGGCCGCCTCCTTCTTGGCGGACGGGATCTCTGACGTCGTGAAGAGGACGCCCATGATCTGGCATAGCACCTCAGGCGCGAAGCCATCCCTGCTCAGGCGCATTGCGTCCTCCTTGCCGTCGTATCGCCACACCGGCTCGGCGTGCCGTTGGAGGGGGCGATCCGGCGCCTCGTGAAGTCCTTCGCCACCATCTGGCCAGTGACCCCTGCCTCGCGGATGCGTCGGATATACTCGTACACCACGTCAAGCCTCGAGCCCCTGAAGTCCGCGCTCGCCCAGCGCGCCCACTTCCTCGGGGGCCCCTCAGGCACCTCCAGGAGAGGGTGAGTGGCCTTGGCGTCGACGAAGAGCCACTTCTCGCGGAACTTGTCCACCTTCTTCGTCACCTTGGTGATGGCGTCCTCACCGCACCAGGCGATGGGGATGTAGTTATCGCTCCTGGCGTCGGCGATGCGGAAGGAGACGCACCCAAGCCGCTCGCCCTTGGCAGAGTTCCGAAGAGAATAGAAGCTGCGGAAGAGCGCCACCGAGGGACGGATGCCGAGGTAGGCCTCGCAGAAGTGGGCGAAGATGGCGAGGATGAGGATGGAATTGGGATGAAGATGGAGCAGTTGGATCTGGTACACCTCCAAGATCGCCAGGAGGAAGTCGGAGAATGGTGGCACCAGGCCGGCGTAGAGAGTATGGAGGAAGATGGGGTAGAAGGCCTCGGTGAGTCTGCTACCGGCCGGCCTCATTTCGGTGGCGCCGTGCTCGTTGGTTCGCGCCGCCGCCAGGTGGCGCACCGTCGCTATCATCGCCGTGGTGACTCGCGTCCGCGGCAGTGCTCCCTCGAGAGCAGCAGCGCGCGCCATCACCGCGGACGTGCCCGCTTGCGCCGCGGCCTTGCCCTTCGGGTCGGTGGCTGTTCTCTTGGGCGCCATCGGTCGCCGGAGAAGAAGATGGGGGCTCTGGAGTTGGAGCGCTCTGGAGAGATTGGAGGCGTGGGGAGAAGTGTGCGGAGGAGTTATGGGAGAGGTAACGGGCGCTGCCTGCGCGCCTAGGCTTTATTGACCGGCTCCCGAGTCGTGGCGGGCCCCGCCACGTCGCCCGTTGGAGCCGAGGAGGTCGTGGCCGCGGGTGCAACCGCTGCGTGCCACGTGTCGCGGCCCTGTCAGGCATCTTTGACCCCTCGACGCTTCGCCTTCGTCATGGGCCTCGGCGTGCCCGTCGCGGGCCCGGGGGCTACTGTCGGCACAGTGGAAACCAGGGTACCACGGGCCGGCCTGCCAGGGCCCGCAAGATTCTTTGGATGATTTTCGCTAAGGACCAGGCTCTCCAAGCCTGGCGAGCTCCGCGAGGATTCTTCCCCTCGCGAAGGGTTTTTCTCCTCGCCAAGGATTCTCCCCCTTGGCGAGGGATCGCTCCTCGACAAGGCGTCTCCGACGCCGCCCGCAATTCTGCTAAGGACCAAGTTGAAAGGCTCGGCGAGGCTTTTTCGCCTCGCGAAGCGCCTTCCTCGTGAAGCAATCTCTGCGCCATGTGCAGAGTGACGCGCGTGCCTACGCGCGATGACGACGACGCCGCAGTTGCCGTTTCCATGTATAAAGCAGTCAACAAAGCGGAGCCAAGCAAAGCGGACAACGAGTATTGCCTCTTTGGTGATAAGGGGACAGTCTGCAGCTACGCTCCAAGGACGACGTCACCGTGGGTCACCTCCCACCTCGGCAAGCGCCAGCCCGCTGTCCAGCTGGTCGGTGCCCCTTTTCAGCTTTGGTGACGCCGTTCCCCTGCCGTGGACCGCGTCCACGAACTTTACCTTTATGGTGGACTTCACCTTTACGGTGCACCGTGCCTCCCCCTTCGTCGCCATGTGGTAGCCCTTCCCGCCCAAATGTTTGGGCGGAAGAGGTCCAGGGCGCCTATAAAGGGAGGAGGAGCACGCCCAAGCAAAGGGTTCGAGCTTCAGCTGGTGCAACCCTACTAGATAAAACCCTAGACCTGAAGACTAGCAAGTAGCCATTGTTAGCCACCTCGAGCTCTGCAAGCTCTTCTTGTACTGTGAACTCTCCAAGCAGTGCAATACACCAGAGCAGGACGTAGGGGTTTTACCTCCTCAAGAGGGCCCTGAACCTGGGTAAAACCGAGTGTTCTCTTTCTGCAGTGCTGTCCCGCAGCGAGTCCGACGAGCACCGTCGCCGGAGCACGTTGAGGGTTGTTTGATTCCGTGTTCAGCCCCTTACTCGATCCTTCTCGAGACACCCCCAGTTCCTGGGACAGTTCTCCGACATATTGTGCAACGATTGATCATACATGTGCTCATGTGAGAAGAATATGCTACATGATCTTAGCATTAGTTACATGAACCCATATTCCTTGTTCGAAAAAAGCTGGTCTGACTCCGACTGTTGCAGTAATGTTGTTTGATAAGATCTACTTCATGCTTTAATTATCGGTTATTTAATTCTATTCTTATCGCAAATCTACTACTGTTGTGCATAAAATTGCTTGTCTTTACTGTTGTACATGCCCCTATGTTTATGTCTAGTAAGATTAAATTGCTACTCTTATTGATGGAGTTATTCAGTATGAAGTAGCACCTACTTTCTGGGCCTGTGATATTGAAAACTGATATTTATGATGCATTGGTCTGTATGGCCTTGTTTTTCTATGCATATATATGTTGTAGTTGTTAGGCCTTGATCTCAACTTCTCAAGTTTAAATTCCCTTGTGTAGGTAACTTTTCATTTTTATTTTCAAGCATTTAATTTCCACTGTATTTATGTTGATCAGGATCTAATGTCGTTGATGCTGCTGCTGCTCTGACAGAAGATCAAAAGAAGCCTGGAGATGTGCATCACATTTTTAGTCCACAATGTTTTGGTTCTTTTATCTGTTTTTCAATGGATGTACACTTGCTGGATCTGAACTGTAATTAGACTTGTTCCTGTTGTGTTACTATGGATGTGCCGATCTGCTATATTTGATTGAATAATTTCTGTATTTTAATCATTTTATCGAGTGAATTATTGATTGTTTGCTGTTGTAATGTCTAAAATTGAAACCTGTGAATTTAAATGACAAGAAGGTCTACTGGACCAAATTCTATTTGGGCTTTAACAAGCTACGGCCCAAACAATAGCGGACTGCAAATTGTGCATTTCTGAAAAACCCAAAAGAAAAAGGCTGAATGAAAAGGACAACAGAAAGGTCACGGCCCCAAAATAAAATGGCTGAAATGTTGGGCTTGGCCCATATAGTTGCTCAAATTAACAGAAAAAAACATAGAAATGAGTCGAATTGTTGGGCTTGGCCCATGTAAAGGACCAAACTGGACCGGGCTGATTTTGATCTACAACCATTTTGTTTGGTCACAATTTTGCCACGTCAGCTCTGCCACGTTGGATCTGACGTGGTCAGTCCGGATCGTCAGTGACCAAATAATTTGGTCATAAAATCTATGACCTTTTTTTGGTCACAAACGTCTATGACCAATTCCCAAAAAAGGTCACGTAGTTTCATTAGTGACGCTCATCTTTTGACCAACTGTTTTTGGTCACAAAAAGGTCACAAATGAAAAAACGTGACCTTTCAGTGACCAATATGGAGGGTCACTAGGTAGCATATTTCTTTTAGTGCGAAGGATTTTCCCAAATACGATATAGAGCTCCGCCGCCATCGCCGACAAGTTTCGGGGGTTCAGAAGGTCCTGTTCCGGCACTCTGCCGGGACGGGGATCGACCGCCGGGGCCATCTCCATCAACGCCGCTGCTTCCCGCGATGAGGAGGGAGTAGTCCCTCACCGGGGCTGAGGCTTATACAAGTAGCTATGTGGTTATCTCTCTCTCCCATGATGTGATCTTCGTTGTGCTCATGAGCTTTGTTAGTATAGTTGAATACATGATGTTTCCCTATGTGTAATGGATATGATGTTGCTCAAGTGGTGTTATCTAGTATAATTTGCGGAGTCACCGTTGTGATCACGGTACCACAGTGACAGTGAGGGTGCCGTATGTGGCTCTATGCATCAAGATTAGAGGGATCTTCATCATGAGTTTGTTCTTTATTATTGTTGGATTGAATAGATCATGAGGTTTCTTGATACTTGTGTTATTGAAGAAAGAGACTATTCAAGAAATAGGTTGTGGTGTTTGTTAGTACTATCTTTGGACGCGGATAGTGACAGCATGAAGTGTCCATAGATGTGGAGTATGAACTTTAAGGTGTGCTTTTCGTAGCCCTACGCAATTCTCATCCTATTTGATCCACGAAAGAATGATCTCCGAGTAACGTCTACCATGCATGTGTTTTTGTGGGAACTATCATGTGTTTAATTATGTTAATGATGTTGAGAGTAGTCACTAGTGAAAGTATGAAGCCTAGGCCTTGTTTCCAAGCATTGATACACCAGTTTTAGTCACTTTTGTCACTTGTTTGCTTGCTGCCATTTTTATTACAGAATTACAAAATCACCTTTTACCATCCATATCACTTGCATTTTACCATCTCTCCGCCGAACTAGTGCACCTATACAACTGACAATTGTATTAGGTGTGTTGGGGACACAAGATACTTCTTGTATCTTAATTGCAGGGTTGCTTGAGAGGGATATCTTTGACCTCTACCTCCCTGAGTTCGATAAACCTTGGGTTACCCACTTAAGGGAAAATTGCCGCTGTCCTACAAACCTCTACGCTTGGAGGCCCAACAAGTCTACAAGAATAGAAGCGTGTAGTAGACATCAAGCTAATTTCTGGCGTCGTTGCCGGGGAGGTGAGTGCTTGAAGTTATCTACTTTAGATCTTGCGATTAAATCTTTTTGTTTCTTGTTTTTATTCTTACTAGTTTGGCTTATGGAACGTTGTCCTTTAAATTTGCTTTTTGAGAGGGACCCCTCCACCACTCCCATGGTGGATAAGGTTACTCCACCTACTGAATGTATTTCTTTCGAAATACCGATGGGAATAATTGATCTTGTTATGACTAATCGCTATGCAGGAGATGGAGCTGTCCATCCTAGTAATCATCTGCTTTATATTAAGGAATTATGTGATTTATTTGAGATTGCACGTGTTTGAAGAGAGGTGATCATGAGGAAATTATTTTCCTTATCACTTAAGGAGAAAGCATTGGAGTGGTATAGGCTACTAGACAATTCTTATTTGTTGGATTGGAAGGAGCTTATGTCTCTCTTTTATTCTAAATTTTATCCTCTTCATGAAATTCATCAAGATAGAAATTATATCTACAATTTTTGGCCACATGACGGAGAGAGCATTGCTCAAGCTTGGGGGAGATTGAAATCATTAATGCTTAAATGTCCTAACCATGATCTTTCCAAGGATATTATTGTTAATAATTTTTATGCAAGGCTATCTCGTCATGACAAGGAAATACTTGATGCGTCTTCTATGGGTTCTTTTACAAGTAAGGAGATTGATGCTAAATGGGATCTTATTGAAAAGATTCAACACAACATTGAAGATTGGGAGATCGACAAAGGTAAAGAGTCAGGTATAAATTATGAGTATGATTGCATTAAGTTTTTTGTTGAAACTGATAGTTTTAATAAGCTTAGTGCTAAGTTTGGACTTGACTCTCATATATTTGTTGATATCTATAAATCTTTTGCTTCTCATATTAATATTCCTAAAGAGAAATGGTCTAAGCATCATGAACCTTTCAAAGACATTTGCAAACAAAATGAAATTGTTAATGATGATTGCAATAGACATGATCCAATCTCTACAAATAATGTTCTATATAAGCATGTTAATTTTTGTGGAGTGCATAGACCTTGTGAAAGCACTCGGGTTGAAGAAGATAAATATTGTAAGCAACATAAGCATGAAAGAACTAGCAAATGGCTTAAGGATTTATATAAATTTGCTAGAGAATTAAATGACCTCTATCCTTTTGAGTGTGAACTTTGCAAAGAAGAAGGTCATTTTAATTTCCAATGCTCGTACTTTAATGATAGAACTATTAGCCAGTTTTGTGATAACATGATCACCTCTAGTCTTTATGATGAACTTAATTTATTTTTGGGGTGTGAAGAGTTATCAGAAAAAACTTCTTGGTTAGATAGGAGTACTTTTAGGACGAATGGCATTCTTCAGGGAGCTTATCATTATTGTGTTGTGAATTGCCGTGACAATGCTTACATTGCAAAAATTATAAAGAAGAGCACATCACCAGAGTATAAAAGGAAAAATGTTTCTTATGTTGCCAATAATGAAAGGGAGAGATTCTTCCAAATTTCTCCTGTCTTTTCTAATAATGAATCAGATTATGTGGAGAAGCTTCCTTTCCAACCACTCCCTCCTAAGGTGGTGGTGAAGAAGAAGAAGAAGAAGAAGAACAAGAAGAAGAGGAAGAGAGGGAGGAGTAAAAAGAAAGAGGAAACGGTATCATCCCCTAAGCATATTTCTCCCATCATGGTTGTTCCTAATGAGTATGAATAAAAAATTATTGAAGATGATCCGCTTGATTGTATTCATTATTATCTTGATGTTAAGTCTATAGGCACTATTGAAGAAGATTATGTTATGCCTGTTACTTATTGTGATGATCATGATTGGGAAAATAATACTACTTATGATCTTGAAAATATCTTTGGCACCAATTTTGAAAATGATGATATTGATAATTGTTATACTGTTGGAAATATTCATGTTTCTTCTAATCATAATGTGGAAAACCCCAAGCTTGGGGATGATGGGTTTGAAAATCCTTTTGGTATTGAAATTCATGATGATTTGTGTACAAAAATATATGCTTGGAAAGATGACTATCCCCTTGCTTATGATGATATTATGCCTCCAATTTTTGATGATTATTTTGATGATAACTATGCCATAAAGAATAATTTTAATCATCCTTACGAGACTTGTCATAATTATTACTCTCCTACTGAACATCATCTTTCTAATATACAATTAGTCTATCATGTCCAAGTTCTACATGATAGTCCTACTCTCAATGATACTAATAATAAAGATTTTGCTTATGTGGAGAGTAATAATAATACTTTTATGCATGTGAATCATGAGAAAAATGCTTTATGTGATGGTTATGTTATTGAGTTTTCTTATGATTCTACTGAAAGTTATTATGATAGAGGGAAGTGTGGTTATATAAATTTTCATCATATGAAGTTTCCCCTCTTTATGTTCAAGGTTTTAATGTTGCACTTGCTTTGCCTTCCTATGCTTAATGCTTTATGCCCCAATGATTTATTTTCTTACAAGATGCCGATGCATAGGAAGAGAGTTAGAGTTAAATGTGTTTGATATTTGCTTCATGATGCTCTCTTTCACGTTCCAACTCTTATTCTTATGAGAGCATCATTAAAATTATCATGCCTAGCTAAAAGGCTTAAAAGAAAAGTGCTTGTTGGGAGACAACCCATCTTTTACTTTCAGTTTGTTTTGTTTCTTGAAGTCATAAAGTTGTTGCCTGTATCAACTTCATTGTATATTTTTGGTTTGGTTTTTTGTGCCAAGTTTAGCCTCTACTGCATTGAAAGTGCGAGGTATTGTTTTGCTGTCCAGAAACAGATTTCTGTCCTTCACTGTTCGAAAATCCAGAAATTCTCTGAATTTTATATTTTTCTGATAGTTTTAGAAAGCAAGCCTGATACTTTTATCTAACTTTCTTTAGTTTTGAGTTTTCTGATTTTAGCTACAGAAGTGCCTCGAAAAATTCAATCTTTACAGACTATTTAGTTTTTGACAGATTATGCGTTTATTTTGTATTCGTATCTTTACTATCGTCAAATGTGATACTCTTGAGGAGGAGTGCCACATTGAGGCTTAGTAAATAGTAGCTAATGCCCAATAAAGTTGTTTGCAATTTGTTTTGAGTTGAACACATGTGCATTCTAATTTATGAGCACTAACCCTCTAATCAGTTTATGAGAAGTTTTGTGTGAAGGGATTTTTTAAGTTCCAAAGGAGAGGATAATGAAGAAATCGAAGATGGATCAGAGCTCAAGCTTGGGGATGCCCCCATGGCACCCCCTCTGAATATCAAGAGCCATCCAGCGTCAAAGCTTGGGGATGCCCAAGGCATCCCCTCTTCTTCATCGACTATCATGAGGTCGTCTTCGTTGAACTAAGTTTTTATCACTTTACATACTATGTGCTATGCTTGGAGCGTATTTTTACTTTCAGTTTTGTTTGTTTGTTTGCTGGTCATATGCTTGTTGGATCCTTGCTTTGTTTGTGTGGGAGAGAGACACGCTCCGCTTTTTCGTTTGAATACTCCTGTGCTTCGCTTATATTTTGTTGAGTATTCTTAGCTACTGTTTGTTTGCTAGTAAGCTCTCGCTTTTAGCTTTTATCTTATTTAGGGCTGCTAGTAGTTGTTGTTAAACTCTCATGTTCTTCACTTATATTTGTTGGAGAGTTGTTATTGGTAAATTGCTTGAATTGTCAAAGGGACAAAATGCTATTCATGTGATATTGGGATGAAATGAAAAGCATGCATAGTATTGTAGATCATTGTGTGGATACTTGATACTTCTCATTTGTTTTGAGATATTAGGATGAATGCATAAACTTGCTGCTTATTTGAGTGGAATTGATTAGTAAAGAAATACTGTTAAAAACTTGAAACTGTGTGGTGTTTCGTAGTTGTTAATTCTTTAAGCTAATCTTTCCATCAAAAGAATTGTTTGGTCAACATTGGAGACGGTGTGGAGATTTTATGGTTATGATTGATAAATGTCTTATGCTACTCTATTACCGGTTAATTTTAGATGTTTGCTTCAAATACCTTCTTTGCTAAGCCCAAAAAATCGTACTGAGTGTATGGTTCACTCGTGCATGCAAATCCCAAAGCCAAACTATCTTGCCATATCTACCTATGCATGGTATTTCTTGCCATTCCAAGTAAATTTGTCATGTGCTATCTTTAAAAATTCAAAATACTCCTTTGTCTGCCTCTGTTTTTAAGCTCATGAGGGAGCAGTGGAGAGCTAGATATAACTCGTGACGAGCAAGGTCATTTCCCCCCTTTCACCCGGTGTCGATGGATTACGTCTTCACTTGAATCAACCCGAGAGCAACTTAAGCAAAAATATAAATCACCATTCTCCTCCGTGCAATGAAAATCTGAGAAATCAACTCAAAACATTGGACAGTGGTGAAACCAAGGAGAAAGAGGAGCGTACTCGCTCCTCTAAAAACCAGCTGCTCTTACAAGTCTAAAAGCCTTGCTTGTTATGGGGGACTAGATAGCTTCTCTGTTGTGAAGACATTGACGAAAGCACGCATGTCTCAAAATTGTTTTACTTCTGTTTCATTAAAATAAAGAGCTCTAGCACATGACTAATCTCTGCTTCCCTCTGCGAAGGGCCTTTCTTTTACTTTTAATGTTGAGTCAGTTTTCCTCCTCCTTCTATCTCCACTAAAGCAAACATCTAGCATTGATCCTGGGTATCATTGATCATATTGCATTATCAGATTAAACATGAATCTTTATATTGACTTTACCGTTGGAAGTTGAAGCTTCTTGCTAAAACTTGCATCTTCTTTGTTTTGATTTTCAAACACTTTTGTCATGGAATTGTTAACTTTGAGAATTAATCAAATTTGTGGATCACATTGCTTTCATGTCTTTAACGTACTATTTATGAAAGGTTTTGCTTGAATGATTCAACTTGGTTAATCATTGCTTTCTTGCTATCAACTATAGACAATTGTTTTGTATCACTTCATTCACATCCTATGCTTTACATTACTATCTTGATCACGATTGTGTTGGTTGCATGTCTCATCAAAAATTATTTTGTTATCACTTACCTACTCGAGGACGAGTAGGAGTTAAGCTTGGGGATGCTGATACGTGTCAAATGTATCTATAATTTTTGATTGATCCATGCTAGTTTTGTGATGTTGTCGCATGTTTTTACTATCATATTACATCATCTTTATGTATTTTGTCGGACTAACCTATTGACAAGATGCCCAGTGCGAGTTCCCTGTTTTTGTGCTGATTTTGTTGCAGAGAGTTACTCCTGGAAATATTCTCGGAATTGGACGAAAATTTACGACGATTTTTTATTGAAGAAATAAGGACCGGAGCCAGAAGGGCGACCCTGAGAGGGACCCACAGCCCTGGGGCGGGTCACCCGCGGGTGATGGGGGGCCGTGGCCGAGGCCCGTCTGTGCCCCTCGGGTACCCCCTTGGCCTCCTCCGATGCCTATACAATCATTCCGACGAAAAAACCTTAACCCCTGAAGTATTTTCCCAATACGATACAGAGTTCTGCCGCCATCGCCGACAAGTTTCGGGGTTCAGAAGGTCCTGTTCCGGCACTCTGCCGGGACGGGGATCGACCGCCGGGGCCATCTCCATCAACGCCGCTGCTTCCCGCGATGAGGAGGGAGTAGTCCCTCACCGGGGCTGAGGCTTATACAAGTAGCTATGTGGTTATCTCTCTCTCCCATGATGTGATCTTCGTTGTGATCATGAGCTTTGTTAGTATAGTTGAATACATGATGTTTCCCTATGTGTAATGGATATGATGTTGCTCAAGTGGTGTTATCTAGTATAATTTGCGGAGTCACCATTGTGATCACGGTACCACGGTGACAGTGAGGGTGCCATGTGTGGCTCTATGCATCAAGATTAGAGGGATCTTCATCATGAGTTTGTTCTTTATTATTGTTGGATTGAATAGATCATGAGGTTTCTTGATGCTTGTGTTATTGAAGAAAGAGACTATTCAATAAATAGGTTGTGGTGTTTGTTAGTACTATCTTTGGATGTGGATAGTGACAGCATGAAGTGTCCATATATGTGGAATATGAACTTTAAGGTGTGCTTTTCGTAGCCCTACGCAATTCTCATCCTATTTGATCCATGAAAGAATGATCTCCGAGTAACGTCTACCATGCATGTGTTTTTGTGGGAACTATCATATGTTTAATTATGTTAATGATGTTGAGAGTAGTCACTAGTGAAAGTATGAAGCCTAGGCCTTGTTTCCAAGCATTGATACACCGTTTTTAGTCACTTGTTTGCTTGCTGCCATTTTTATTACAGAATTACAAAATCACCTTTTACCATCCATATCACTTGCATTTTACCATCTCTTCGCCGAACTAGTGCACCTATACAACTGACAATTGTATTAGGTGTGTTGGGGACACAAGATACTTCTTGTATCTTAATTGCAGGGTTGCTTGAGAGGGATATCTTTGACCTCTACCTCCCTGAGTTCGATAAACCTTGGGTTACTCACTTAAGGGAAAATTGCCGTTGTCCTACAAACCTCTACGCTTGGAGGCCCAACAAGTCTACAAGAATAGAAGAATGTAGTAGACATCACTGCCAAAGGAGGCTGGCCAGGAGCCAGAGGCGGCCGACCTTAGGCCCGGCCTTAGCCCAGCCTTGAGACCGTAAGAGGCCGGCATGACAGCCGAGACGGCCAGCCTTGGGCAGGCCTTGGGCCAGCCTTGCCAGCAACCGAGGCCGGCCTGGCAGACCACAATAGGATCAACTTTTTAACCCTCCTATTTCTCCTTTTTGGTGTGAAGCATATTTAGATGAAATACGTATCAAGCCTGCAACACTTAGCAACATATTAAAAATATCACATGTGTTGTTATCTAACACACAAAACACAGAGGGGTAAATAAACGTTCTTTCAATATCCCCCTTTTTGGTGTTAGATGACAACACTAGGATTTGCAATAAAAATCCACACTAGATCATGTTATCAAGAAAGATGGAAAGGGCTCCCCCTAAATGTGTGCATATAATTTGTTTGCCTTGGAATGCAAATACACACATAAGGAGGGAGACATTCCCAACACAATATAATCAACATGATATAAGAACAACATAATTGCACAATATGAGGCATATCCAATTTAGGTTGAGATTATGAGATGAGGGTCATACCTTGTGCCAAACAATGTAGGAAATATATCAATGAACAGTACTATATAGTCTCAACCATAGATATACCTGAAATCTTTGCCTTGCGCATAATCCACTTGAGCTAGATGACGACGGTCTTGAACTTCTCAAGTTGGATCACCTTTCTTGATTATGCTCTGCTCGGTGAAGACTCTCATATTGCTCCCCCGTACACCTAGATGGGAGAACCTCTTCTTCGGCATATCTTCACATGACCATTATCTTCACCACACAACCTTGATGGCAATCACCACTAGACGCCATCCTCCACGGGCTACATAGGATCTTCCTTTCATTGCATGCTCATGGAGAAATACCTAACCCAACATAGAGATACCAAGAACATAGATCATGGGTTAGTTCACAAGGCTATATTGGACAATTGCTTACCATACCATGAGATCATACGATCCCTCATGGTACATCACTAGTCTTGTGTGTTGATCAACTCGCACTTAGCCTTGATCAACATATAATCTTCTTTCCTTAGCCTTGACTCCAACAAATGGAGATCAAGAACCGCATATGGACACCTAAAAGTATAGCTTAATACAAACATTAGTCCATAGATATTGTCATTAATTACCAAAACCACATGGGGGCAACCATGCACTTTCATGAAGAACGCCACCAAGCCGCACAACACGAGAACCTAGACGCCTGATGTGAGAGCAATGAGCGTTTCACTCGCCTTGAAGAGTCCATGAGAAAACTCCTCGAACGAAGTCATTGTCGCTAATCAAGGTCAAGCTCAAGGACCCCGCACTGTTCCGATGCAAGAAGGAAAGCACCTAGTGAGGTTGCTCAAGGTCATCGCCATCGGCATGAAGACAACTTGGACCCTCAACAACATCGAGAGCGCCATCGTCCCGACATCCCACATCCTCAAGCACACTTGGACCCTCAACAACAAGAGCGCCACCGACCCGAAATACCAAATCAACAATAAAATGGGGACCCTCTGCTCCATCATGAGGACCGTCGGCGTCATTTTCATGAACTACCTCAACATCGAGCTCGCCAAGGGCCTTTATAAGAACCATTAGTAGACCTCGATGATGATGATGACGATGATGAGTCCCTACCACGTCGACAACCAAGGCACCGTCGCCATGATCGCCAATGTCATGGTGATGCAAGTCGAGATCGTGAAGCGCGCCATTGCCGCTACAACCACGACAATGACGATGATGATGACCGCGCCCAATATTTCAATCCCCCCAAGCTCGTCATTCCAAAGTTCCATGGTACCAACGACCCAGAAGACTACATGGCATGGGAATCCAAGGTCTCCAACTATCATGCGTATACAAGGTGCCACAATACAAAATAGTTGACCTGCTTCCCTAGAGTTCGAAGGATATGCACAATTGTGCTGGGAACAACTCCGAAAGTCCTTAGAATACGCAATTGAGTCATGGAATGAGATGAAGAAGGAAATGGTCAAGCGTTTCGTGCCACATCACTATGCTCGTGACTTATTCAAGAAATTACAAGAGCTCAAGCAAGGCCTCAAGACGGTTGATGAGTACTACAAGGAAATGGAATCAACAAAATCTAGAGCGCACATTGTAGAGTCCGAAGAGCAAAACTATGACACGCTTCTTGAATGGCCTCACGTACCCAATAAAAAGATCGTCGAATTCCAACCTTATGAGAACCTTGGCGAGCTAGTGCATCAAGCCATGAAGGCCGAGCTCCAAGTCGCGGAAGATCTCAAGTACATCAAGGCCAGTCCTTATTCGTCAACAAAGCTTAGTCATCGACACACCCTATAGCTCAAGCATCACCTCAAGGCAATGCCAAAGTCGCTCCAACTCAACCTTCTCCCACATTCAAGAAGACGGTGCCTTCAACCTCAACCGCCAAGTTGTATATCACATGCTACAAGTGTGGAGGGCAAGGACACAAGTTGTTTGAGTGCACCAACAAAAAGGTGATGATGGTCAATGATAATGGCGAATATGAGTCTATGAGCGAAGACGAGTGCCAAGCCTTGAACAAGGTGGCAATTATGCAAAGCTTGGATGAAGACGATGCATACATCTATTGTGATGGTGATCCAAACCCAACACTAGTTGTCATGAGAGTCTTGACTACAAACACCCAAGGCGACGACGCTCAACGATGCAAATTGTTCCAAACCAAAGCCGGTATCAATGGCAAATCAATCAAAGTGATAATAGATGGTGGAAGTTGACACAACTTGGCAAGCAAAGAGCTATGTGACGAATTCAACTTGAAGTACATAAAGCACCCTCATCCATACCATGTCCAATGGCTTAGTGACTCCGGCACTGTGAAGATTCAACACAAGGTTCAGTGTCCTTCAAGACTGGCTCCTATGGGGACACGGTGTAGAGTGTGATGTGGCTCCAATGTCGGTTTTCCACTTCTCCTTGGCCGCCTTTGGCAATTCGGCAAGGCCGCTACACATGATGGGCGCACAAACTACTATAGCTTCAAGTGGAACAACAAGAACCTCATGCTTCGCCCCATGACACCTAGTCAAATAATTGCCGACAACACCAAGACACTGTAAGAGTGCAACAAGAGCAACCTTCATGTGAGTTGAGTGGTGAGAGAGCGAACCACCACCACGAGAGTGAGAGCCATAAGACAAACATGAGTGCGAAAGGGAAACGAGTGAGTCCCGGTTGTAGTCTTGCTAGCCACCGAAAGTGAGATAAGGGAAGTGAGAGCAAACCCATCCATCCTACACTTTGTGCTCCTATGCAAAGGTGATGGAAAATATACTAAGGACTTGACCAAAGTTCCTCCGTCTATGTTGTCTATTTTGAAGGAATTCGAGGACGTCTTCCCGGACGAGTAGGGATGTAAACGGATCGGATCGGACCGGGATTTTGCCTTTACCTATCATGTACCACATTTTTTCATCGGGATTCGGAGCGGAGCGGATAATGACCTGCTGCGGATTCGGGTAGTCGGATATAAATATCACGGATTTGGGGCGGGGCAAATAATTAATCGGATATATACACGCATAAGTACATCGGCGAACCATACAACCAAAAATAATAGTTCAATATGCTAATAGTCTAACAAGGTTGTACTCCATAGTCGTAACAATCACTATGTAAGTGAGTTTTTATTTAACGGGCGAACTTTACAACTTAGTAACTACTAATTATGTTCTATGAGGTTAGACGTTTCGTTAGAAAATCAGATTATTCGGATTAAAATCATCGGATAATCCTATTTCATTTCGGATAATCCATATTCGGGGCAATTTTTATACCATACATATACCGTATCCGGTGTCAATTTGAGAATCGAATATCCTTATCCGTTGGNAGAATTCAGCAAGAGAATACAGATCGCTTTACCTCACCGGGGATCCGAACTCCGGTGATTCCCTGTCTTCCTTGTTAGCCGCCGGTGTCACCCACGTCATGAAGTTTTCGATAAACCCAAGTCCCTCAAGGAGGGGCACTGTCGAGTTAATCCCTCGACAGTTGGCGCCGTCTGTGGGAACCCTCGATGTGGGAACTCAGGCATCTGCGGCTCCATCACCGACAATTTAAGCTCCCGCAGGGCTGAAGGATCCGATCTACTTCGGCTCTTTCTGCTTCACCCCGCACGCGCAGGAGGCGCGGGCGATCTTCAGTTCCCTGCGGAAAAGCGTCCCTCTGACGTTTGGAGTCGTGCGGCTCCTAGCAGATCATCACGGTATCCTCCATTTACCTGACGCTGTTCGAGCAGCAGCGACGGGCCCGTCTCCATCACCAATCTCGCCTCCGGAACACTCGTCAGGCGACCTCATCAACGACTCCCTAGAAACAGCTGAGTCCAAATCTTTATCGCCGACTCCTCTCTTGGAGCACACGTCAGGCGATCTCATCAACGACCCCCTGGAAACAGCTGGGTCTGAATGCTCATCGGTTTATCTCGACGATGTTGTCTACCCTGAGGACGTCGTTAGTCCCGTCGAACCCGACGCCGACAAACGCGCCCAGAGCAAAAACCGCTTCCTCGGTTCGATGCTACCCGCCACAACCCGCCCTATCCAGGTCTACATGATTAGTGAGATCGAGGACGAGTGACTCGCAAGGATCACAAGATCCCCGTGAAACCATCACAATCAGCGAGGCCGCAATGGCTAGGATAAAAGCGGCTGTGCAAGATGCAACCCCGCTCGGATCCGACGCAACGAGGGAAGAGCTGATGGTTTACCATCACCTCCTCCACGATCAGGCCAAACGACTGAAGAGACGAAGAGCAGAGCTTGACGACCGACAGTGCCGCGCACAAGAATCAAGTGAGCGGAGAGCAGCATTATCGTCCCTTCGCTCCTCCTGTTTGGTGCGCACCCCCAGGGAGCGGCGGCACACTCGCCATCGCTCAAGACTCGACGAGATGCCCGAGGGATCTAGGCGAGAAGCGACTCGAAGCCTCGAGTCCTCCTTCAACACGGTAGATGCAAACGGCTGCGTGTTACCCAAAACGCCACAAGATGCTGCCATGGCATTAGCAACATATTTGCTCACCACGCAGCCTCAAGATGACGATCCGCGGGCAGAATTGCACAGGTAGATGATACGAGGAGTCGGTATGCTCGGAACCACGTTGCAAACTGCCGGGTCACCAGCCACAGCAGTGGAACCAGCGCACCCGCCACCCAGACGCGAACGTCATCGAGAAGCTTCACCTCGGCATCACGTCGAGCCTCGGCAAGAGCATCCAACAATGACAGCACGTGATAGGCGTGCGTAGGAAACAGTGGATCGGAATCGCCGAGCACGCGGTGAGGACCATAGCATGGCCCTGCGTGTGGTAGTCGAACGAAACCACACAGGACATGAGGAGAACCAGAGGGCACCAGACCCAGAGGAAGAGGAAGACGAGCCGTGTGGAGCCAAGTGTTTCATCCGTCGCATACGCGAGTCCCGCATGCCAACATGATTCGAGTTGACGTCGGAAACTCCAAAGTATGACGGACTGCAGGAGCCGAAAACTTGGATAGAAGATTACCTCACGGCGGTACAGTGCCAAGGCGGTACGCGGAACACACCGATGCAGTATCTGCAACTGCAGCTTACGGGTTCGGCACGTGCATGGCTTAAGAGTCTACCCGCAGACACCGTCGAGTCCTGGAATTACTTAGTCACCACGTTCACCCAAAATTTCCAAGGCACATATAAGCGCCCGGCCACGGCAGAAGAACACAGAACTTGCGTCCGAGGATCAAGTGAGTCACTACACTCCTACATCCAGCGCTGGACAATAATGAAGAACACCATGGAGGAAATATCAGAGGAAAACGCGGTAGATGCCTTTGCACGAGGATTGCGAAGGCGCGAACTCAAGGAAGAACTGGGGCGACGGAAGCCGAAGACGGTGGCCCAGCTGATGGATGTGGCCAACGACTGGGCAAACGGTGAGGATTATATGTGCAACGACCGGCCCAGGGGACATGAGGATCGCGACTACCAGCAAGACTCGGGACGAAACCGTGGCTACGACCCCAGGAAAAAGAGGAAGTTCCCCAACTTTGACCGAAATGAGCTAGCCGAGATGGTAGCAGCAGGCTTCCACAACGATCGAGAGGGGAATCGCCACAGGAAGGAGTGGCGACAGCGGCAGCCTGAGCAGGACGGAGAGCAAATGCTTACAGGCCCATGCCCTTTCCACCCGTACAAGGATGAGCACGGCATCATCAGTTCGGGTCACCGATTGAAAGATTGCCGCAAATTTGAGAGATTGTTGGAGGCATACAGGCGGACCCATCAAGCCGCACAGAACAAAGGATATTCAGCAATCCCGGGAATGATGGCGCAAGGTGCACCCGAGGCACCACCACTCCCCCCTGCCACAACTGGCATCCGTGATCCAGCGGGTGCCACCACCTCAGCAATTACTACCACCCCCGGCTGCGGCAGAGGCTTTCCCCGCCCCGGTTGGTCATGTAGGAATGATACAAAAGGGACGTCCCTCGAACAGGACCCAAAAGTTGATAACCCGGCAGGTCAACTTAGCGGTCTCAGCACCTCCAGCCACTCTGACTACCTCAATTGGTCCGAGTGCAGCATCACTGTTCTCAAGAGAGGATCATCCACCCCAGGTGCCACGACCTGGCCATGCCGCCTTAGTACTCGGAGCCCAAATCGGTGGGTACGTCATGAGTAAAGTCTTCATGGACGGCGGAAGCGGCATCAACATCATCTACGCCAGCACACTGCGCCGCATGAAGATCTCGCTTGCAGCTAGCCTTGTAGACTCTGACACTTCATTCCATGGAATAGTACCCGGGAAAGCTGTATATCCCTTGGGAAAAATCCATCTGGATGTAGTCTTCGGAGACCCTGCAAATTTCCGAAAAGAGAAAATCGAGTTCGAGGTCGTCGACTGGCCTTCACAGTACCATGCCATCTTGGGCCGACCGACATTCGCAAGGTTCATGGCCGTGCCACATTATGCATACCTTCTACTCAAGATGCCAGGACCAAACGGCACAATTACTATTCGAGGAGATTACCGGACATCGGATAGCTGCGATAGGGACTTCAATAAGATCTCCGAGTCATTTGGGATGCACGAAGAACTCTCACAGTTGAGCTCTTCGACTGATTACAGCCTTCCACCCGTAACTCAGTCGACAGCACCCGACAGAGAGTTCAACAAGAGCAGCGACACGAGAACCCATCAGGTGCACCCAACGGATCCAACCAAAACAGCAATCGTATCCGCCAATCTGCCCTCCGCATAGGAAAGCGCGCTCGTCGAGTTCCTCCGTGAGCATTGGGAAATATTCGCTTGGTGTCCCGCGGACATGCCAGGCATACCCAGAGAACTCGCCGAGCACGCACTTGAAATACGCCCTGAGGCCAGACCAGTCAAACAGTCCCTCCAGCGTTTTGCGGAACCGAAGCGCAGGGCCATTGGCGAAGAAATCAACCGGCTCCTCGCAGCCAAGTTTATCCGGGAAATAAAACAAGCCACCTGGGTAGCAAACCCCGTCCTTGTCCCGAAGAAGAACTCGAAGGTGCTGCGCATGTGCGTAGACTTCACGGCCCTCAACAAGCATTGCCCCAAGGACCACTTTCCCCTCCCACGCATCGATCAAATCATTGATTCGACCGCGGGATGTGCTCGTCTGTCCTTCCTAGACGCCTACTCAGGCTATAATCAGATTCGCATGAAGGAAGAAGACGAAGAAAAAACAGCATTCATCACACCTTATGGTGTATACTGCTACACCACGATGCCCTTCGGCCTCAAAAATGCGGGTGCAACTTACCAGAGGTGCATGCAAGCCTGCCTTAAGGACCAGATCGGCAGAAACGTCCAAGTATATGTGGACGACATTGTCATCAAGACAAAGGACGAAGCCACGCTCCTGGATGACCTGGCCGAAACCTTCGCAGCGCTCAACAAGTACCACATCAAGCTCAACCCAACGAAGTGCGTGTTCGGGGTACCCGCCAGGCAACTGCTCGGGTTCCTCGTATCCGCCAGGGGCATCGAGGCGAATCCTGAGAAAATACAAGCAATCCTGTCAATGGAGGAGCCAACCAACCTCAAGGGAGTTCAGCGCCTAGCGGGGCGAGTCGCAGCCCTAAGCAGATTCATCAGCAGACTAGGAGAAAAGGCGCTCCCGTTCTATCAGCTGCTGAAAAAAGCAGACAACTTCGAGTGGACAGAAGAGGCTCGCAGAGCATTCGCTGAACTCAAGCAGACATTATCAACGAAACCGGTTCTGGTGGCACCCCAGGAACAGGAACCTCTATACCTGTACTTGCTGCAACCAAACAAGTAGTCAGTACGGTGCTCGTAGTCGAGCGAGCAGAAGAAGGAAAGATACATGGTGTCCAGCGCCCAATCTATTATGTTAGCGAGGTACTCTCGGCGTCAAAGCAGCGGTACCCGCACTACCAGAAGCTTGCATATGGAGTATTCATGACGGCGCGAAAGCTAACGCACTACTTCTCCGAGCACCCTGTCACGGTGCTGACAGATGCACCCTTGTCGGATATACTCAACAACCCGGAGGCAACAGGTCGAGTAGCAAAGTGGGGAATCGAATTGTCACCCAGGGACATCACATACCGACCAAGAGACGCGCTCAAGTCCCAGGCCTTGGCAGACTTCCTCGCAGAATGGACAGAGATTCAGACTCCAGGTCCCCCGGACCTGTCCAATTCCTGGATCATGTATTTCGACGGGTCGAAAAGGCACGAAGGAGCCGGAGCGGGTGTTATCTTGATTTCACCCAAAGGAGACAAGCTGAAATATGTACTACAGATGAATTTCAAGAAGGCATCCAACAACGAGGCAGAATACGAAGGCCTATTGCACGGCATGCGGATGGCAAAGGCCTGCGGGGCAACGAGACTCATGATCTATGGGGACTCGAATCTTGTAGTCCAACAGACGATGAAGGCCTGCGACGCAGTGTCTGCCAACATGGCAGCCTACAGGGATCTCTACAATGTCCTAGAGGGAAGCTTCGACGGGTGCGAGTTATGTTACATCGCACGAGGAAGCAATGAGGAGGCTGACAGGCTAGCCAACATCGGCTCCACCTGCGCACCCGTACCCGCTGGAGTTTTCCTCGAGCAGATAAGCAAGCGCTCCATAGAGTACAAGGACCCCGACGCTCCGGCAGCAGCAGCCCCGGCCGTCGGCTCCGAGCAACCAGCCGAAGAAAAGAATGAGCAAACAGAAGCCAATTCTTATGAGGTCTTCCTCGTAGAACCCTCCTGGACTCAGCCATACATAGCGTATCTGCTACGCCAAGAGTTACCAGAGGACCCAGTCGAAGCCCGCCGAGTCACTCGGCACAGCAAAGCATTCGTCACGGTCAAGGGAGAGCTGTACAAGAAAAGCGCATCAGGGATACTACTGCGATGCGTCGAACCAGAAGAAGGGAGAAAAATCTTACTCGATATCCATGAAGGCATATGTGGACATCACGCGAGTAGTCGGGCACTCGCAGCCAAAACACGACGAGCCGGATTCTATTGGTTATCCATCATGCAGGACGCCAAAGAGATAGTCCGCCGATGCGCTGGGTGCCAACGGTTTGCAACCAAACCTCACGCCCCCGCAACGGAGCTAAACATGATACCAATTGCATGGCCCTTCGCACAATGGGGACTCGACATGGTAGGCCCGCTGAGAAAATCTTCTCCCGGGGACACACCTTCCTTCTGGTGGCAGTAGACAAATTCTCCAAATGGATCGAGGCCAAACCGGTCACCAATGCGGGTGCAACGGCAGCACTAAATTTCGTCAAGTCCATCATCTTCCGCTTCGGAGTGCCCCACAACATCATCACGGATAATGGGTCCAACTTCATAGCCGACGAAGTCCAGACATACTGCGAGGAGCTGGGGATAAAGCTCAATTTTGCCTCCGTTGCGCACCCGCAAACCAACGGACAAGTCGAGCGTGCCAACGGGCTCGTCAGTAGCGCTCTCAAGAAACGGCTTCTCGCGCCCTTGGAGAGAGCTGCTGGTGCATGGGTTGAAGAGCTACCATCGGTACTATGGGGCCTGCGCACAACGCCAAACTGTTCAACAGGGTTCACCCCCTTCTTCCTGATACACGGGGCCGAAGCAGTACTGCCTGCCGAGGTCCGCCACAACTCGCCTCGAGTTGCAGCCTATACAGAAGCTGGGTCGAACACGGCACTCGAAGATGGCATAGACGAAGTTGACGAGGCGCGGGACATTGCACTCTCGAGATCGGCGGTCTACCAGCAGAGCTTGCGCAATTACCACAGCCGACGAGTGCGGGATAGATCCTTCGCCATAGGCGATTTGGTATTGCGGCTAAAACAGAAAAAGGCCACAAGCTATCACCTCCCTGGGAAGGACCATATGTCATCGTCGAGGTCATTGGCAAAGGAGCATACTGGCTAAAGGACTCGGCAACGGGCATCGTCTACTCCAACCCGTGGAACGTGGCGCATCTACGACGTTTCTACCCCTAGCTGTCACCTTTTTTTTGTTCACCACATCTTGTGAAATAAGGCCCCTTGGCCATCGTGCAACCTTTTTCCGCCGACAGGCATCAATAAAGTGGGTATGCACATATGTTCAGACTTCAAACCAGCAGAACCTCTACTAAGAGTCGACCTAGCTTGGGCCGCACCCGACGCTCGGGGGCTGCGCCCCACAAGCTACTCGAAAAAATCATTTAACTCTACTAAGAGTCGACCTAGCTTGGGCCGCACCCGACGCTCGGGGGCTGCGCCCTACAAGCTACTCGCATAATTCATTTAACTCTACTAAGAGTCGACCTAGCTTGGGACGCACCGGACGCTCGGGGGCTACGCCCCACAAGCTACTCGAAACATTCATTTAACTCTACTAAGAGTCGACCTAGCTTGGGCCGCACCCGACGATCGGGGGCTGCGCCTCACAAGCTACTCGCAAAATTCAGTTAACTCTACTAAGAGTCGACCTAGCTTGGGCTGCACCTGACGCTCAGGGGTTGTGCCCCACAAGCTACTCGCAAAATTCATTTAACTCTACTAAGAGTCGACCTAGCTTGGGCCGCACCCGACGCTCGGGGGCTGCGCCCCACAAGCTACTCGCAGAATTCATTTAACTCTACTAAGAGTTGACCTAGCTTGAGACGCACCCGACTCTCGGGTGCTGCTCCCCACAAGTTACTTGAAACATTCGTTTAACTCTACTAAGAGTCGACCTAGCTTGGGCCGCACCCGACGCTAGGGGGCTGCGCCCCACAAGCTACTCGAAAAAATCACTTAACTCTCCTCCCGCACGACTTAGCTTGTGTCGCACCCGATGCTCGGGGGCTGCACCCCAAAACAGCTACTCGAAACAAACTCGGCAAAAGAGACAAATCAGACGATGAGTCGCCGTACAGAAGACAAGGAGAATCAAACAAATCATCATAGCTACAGAAAGGTACATGGAATTTACAGGAGACAACTCGGGCTACAAAGCAGCATGCTGTCGACGGAGAGTTGCAGCAGTTTCTCTTTCAAGGAGAGCAACCACGTTTCTGGCGAGTCCATCAGCAGCCGTGTAAAACGGATCCAGAGTTGTATTTTCCCAGTCAAAACCAGCAGGCGGTCCCCTTGAAATATCTCCCAAATCCAAGTGTGGATGGTGGATAAGAACAAGTGAAAAAGCAAAACGGGCACCCGCCTCAAGTTGCTCTCGCACGAAGCCCTCAATCGCTTCACCCTGACGAAATCTCTTCATCAAATCAGCCAAACTCTGTGGAACTGGATTCAATGGAAACAAGGTGGTAAAAACCCGCTCCAAGCACGACCGACAGGATTCAACAAAAGATTCAACTTGCTTGACACGATCTTGCAGAGTGACAAGAACATAGCCCCTGTCTCGGTCGGACCAAAACCCTGGTGCTTCGCGGGAAGCGAGGTCTGCAATAGAATTGAGTTTAAGGTTAACCCGCCTGGCCTCGGCACCAGGGTCCAGTTGGGCACCTACAGGAAAACCATGGTCACGATTGACAAGTACAAGCCAATACAAATGAGACAAAGGAAACAACTTACAAAGGAGATGGTCGTTAAGTTGTCGTATCTCATATAGCAGAAATTTCTCATGCTCCACCATGGCGGCCTGTTTTGATTTCAGAATCGTGGCATCAGCTTGAGTTACTCGGAGTCGACGTTCAATTTCATCGGTCCGCACCCGTAAACGATTGAAACGGAAAGACTCATCTTCTGTCAATATTGGGTTCGCAGGAGCATGTGATGGCCTACTGGAACCCGGTGAGATGGATAGGCTCTTCGCACCGCTAGCCTGGTGGACAGTTGGATACAAACCAACAAAAACATCAAATTCTCATTTGGCCAGGAAAAGCCTGAGTGATTTGCTGCTTTGAAGGAACACAGCAATACGCTCGCATGCTACAACCCGACAAAAGATAATTGAAGCATGCACTTAGAAGTAAATCAAGTTCAAATCTCAAGTGCAGCCCAAATCTTCAGGATTACATAGCAACCTTATAACATAAAGCATATTACAAATCAAGTATTTTAAGTCTCTTCCTAACGGAGAATGAGCTCAAGGAGCAGCGGGCGTATCTATTGGGCAAGCATGCCGCTCCATCATTTGCGACAACTGCTCGACAAGGGCTCTAGCTCGAGGGTGAAAGGGTCGAAGGTCTACCTCCGCACCATCGGGTCCCTTCGGGAACTCCGAGGTAACTTTATTTAAGTCACCCTGCACCCCATGTCCCATGGCCAGTGTCAGAATAGTCTCTGCACCACAAAGAGTCTGCTCACAACTGTACTCGCCAAGAGGATCGTTTTCCATGCTGAATGCCTCCACCAATTGGCTGAAAGTCTTGGGTGCGTCCTCTTCGTCCGGGTACATGCTTTTCCGGATTGAAGAAAGCGCACGCGTAGCTTTCCCCATGAGGCCACAAGTGCGAACGCCATAATCCTTCGCCAAACACACAGCGTCAGAAAGGCAATCAACACGCTCGCGGCCAGCGGTGTCAAGCGTCAGGCCCAAGGCATCTGCACAAAAGGCAAGTAAGAAAGCAGTATCGACAGGCTATCATTAGAGCAAACGACAAAAGTAATTACCCGACAAAGAGGTGGCTAAGGAGTTGGCCTGCGAAGTCAGTCCCTCGTCTCGCTTAGTAATTTCTTGGGATTCTTCTTCGTGCTGCTTCTTTAGCGTTGCCAGCTCTTTTTCGAGTATGGCAACTCGAGTTTCCAGATCATTGGCATGACGAGCAAGTTCCTGGTTTTCAGTACTCGCACGAAGAAGAGCACCTATGCAGCAAACACAGGACGCTCAGACAAACAGCTTGCATATTTATTGATACAAGGAAACAAGAAAAGCTCACCCTGAGATTCTTCCAGTTTGCCTTGAAGGCTATTCTTCTCGGTCTCCAGGTGGACAAACTTGGTAGCCAGATCTAGCATTTTATGCACAAAGGGCTGCAGTATGAATCACAAAAGAGGTTAGATGAAGAAAGTCAAGAGTCCGCGCCCAATTGCACGCAATTGCACCCAGACTCGGGCGCTACTGTGGGGGGAATCTGTCGATTCCACAAAACGAACTCGAGTAGGAAGGTAACTAACATGCCCTTCACGTCTCCGAAGCAAGTCTGATGAAGCATTGACAGGCTGGGTTTCTGGAGGAGCAGCAAAAGTTGCGGGAGGACTTGAAGTGGTTGTTTTTTGCGACTCCGGATCAGGTGTTTTTTCTGGGCGTGAGGAAGATCTAGGAGGAGCCGCGCTGCCAGCTGAAGTTTTGAGGATGTTCCAGCATGTCGACACCCGAGGTTTCTTAGCCTCGGGAGGAGGTGGTCGATACGTGAGGGGAGAAACGTTCAACACTTCCATACCTTCAAGAGTGGAAGAGCTTGAGGCACGAGTTGGACTTGAACCACCCATGGGAACAAAAGCTACGCTGGAGGGAGCTTCCCTCCCCGTTCTATCACTCTCGTCCGCGGACTCGCGGTGTCTTTTTTGGGTGTGCTCCTCGTCCACCTTGTGGGGAGAGTTGGTTTCTTCTTCATCGTCGGAAATCTCCTCGACGGGGTTATCCGTTTCAGAGGCAACATCAAAGTCATCTATCTCCGCTGAGGCTTTACTCGAAGAGACAGGAGGGTAGCAAGTCAAGACAACATGCTCCTGAAAACAACAGAAATTTATGAGCGCACAAGGGTGGAAATTGTAGAAGAATGTACAAAGGAAGTTGAAACTTGGGTCACCTTAGGAAGGGGGTTCTCTCCACTGAAAGGGGTCGCAGCAGTCGCCTCAACAAATGGGTCATCCCTCTTAAGGTTGGTAATATGGCGCACTCGCGTCTCTAGCTCTTCACTCGAAATCTCTTCGGGTGACGTTCTTGTCGGGTCCTGAAGTCCGGAGTACTCCCACATACCATGGACCCTCGCCTGAAGTGGTTGAATGCATCGCTTCAGAAAAGTACAGATGAGCTGCATCCCAGTCAATTCCTTGCCAGGTGCGAAACGAAGAGAGGTAACTCGGGATAAGAGGTCATTGGCCTCTGCTTCTTCTGTGGGACTCAGGTCATGCCTCCAGGTCCTCTTGGATTTCACTTGAGCCTCGAGGGAGAAGTCGGGTACTTGTGTTTCTCCTTCGACAGCAAAGTAGAACCAGCGCTTCCTCCATCCTTGCACGGACTCGCTCAGCTTGATGTCAAAGTAGGGGACATCGTTGCGAGTCTGAATTCCGAAACCTCCAGTCGCCAAGCTATGTCGGGCAACCGTGTGCTTCTTCACGAAGAAGATCCGGCGCCACAGTCCCCAATGGGGATGCACGCCCAGGAAACATTCGCAAAGCACGATGAAACAGGCAATGTGGAGGACGCCGTTCGGAGTAAGGTCGTGCAGTTGCACGCCGTAGGCATACAGGAGGCCTCGGACAAAATCGTGGAGGGGAAAAGATAGGCCCCGCGTCAGGAAGTCCATGAAGACGATGCGCTCGCCGGCGCGAGCAGAAGGAGTTACCTCGTTCCCGGCGCATCACAACCTGCCGCTCGCCGCCGGCAGCAAGCGGCCATCGGCCCTCAGACCGGCGAGATGGCGGTCGCCGATGGTGGACACCTCCCAATCTCCCTTCAGTCTCCTCGGGGGCGCAGTGTCGTTGCCGGAGGTGCTCTTGCTCTGCTTGCCCATGGTGAAGGAGTACGGGAGAACAGCAGATTGGAAAACGTGAGGAAGGAGAAGAAGAATGGCAGCAGGAGTGAACTCCGTCGGAGATTTCGCCCCTTATCAAGCCCACAGCCGGCGATCGTGGCCGTCGGACATGCGGTTGCGTCAGTAGCCCCGCATCGAACCGTCCACGTGTCGGTCAGGAAATGAACCGGCGCCACCCCCACTACGCCGCCGAGCGTGGGAATCGAGGGTGTCGCTCTGTATTTTGTGCAATGGGCCGTCAATTCGTCACTGAACCGGCGTGTAAAGTGGTCTTGCTCTGGCAACTGTCGTAGAGATATGTCAAATCATGTGCCCAGAGGCGACGTCGTCTATGACATCATAAGGCTTCCGGCTCCTTTCCCATGAACCATACTCACGGTCATTCGACTAAGCCCCAGTTAATCGCATCCTGGGAAAATTATATCTTCCCAGATTGCCTCCGCGGCAACAGATCTCTGGATGCCACATCCACGATGTGAAGGTAAGACCAACGGATCTGTTCTGTTGGCCTGGGACTCGCCTCAGACTGTGAAGTACCCAGTAAATATCCGCACTTACGGTGCGAAGAAAACCCTGACTGACGGCCTGGGACTCGCCTCATCACCCGAGATTTTGTAAGACCTCAAGCGGCATAAATCCGGCTACGCTTGCCCTTTCCGAGTTCGGGTCCGGGGACCCGAACTTGAAGTAACTTAGTGCTGTTTTGCCCGAGTGCAGTTAACTGGGCCCGATCCGTCGTGTGCTCCAGGCTCGCTAAGTATCATCCCCACGAATCCACCTGCTCCGACGTTTTTTCCGGACTCGGGTTTCAGCCTTGCTTACTTATAGTCTAACTTGGTTCAGTATTTTCCATGCAAGAGTTGAGACTCTGTAAGACCGTAAGTAGCTTGAGTCCGGCTTCGCTTGCCTTTCCGAGTTCAGGACCGGATACCCGAACTCGAAGTAGCTTAGCGCTGTTTTGTTCAAGTGCAGTTAGCTGGACTCGAACTGTCGAGTACTCCGGACTCGCTAATGGGATATCCCCACGAACCTCCTTGTTCCGATGTTATTTCCGGACTCGTGTAATGGTTTCTCACTTAAAGAACTATGTAATGATCGGGTACTCGAACTAGAGTCTCCACCCAATTCTGCGAATCACCTGAAGACTCGGGGGCTACTGACATGGTTATGGACATCGGGTCCCACCTGTCGGGTACCCAGTAGCCATTACTCGAAAGGCTCGTCAGCAAGCACATATGGAAGAAGGCCCAGGCCCATGAAAAGGGCAGCGCAAGGTCCCTTGTTGGGCCAAATTAGGGTTAGGGTTACGCTCTACACCTTGTAACCTACCCGGATGCGGATACCCGAGACCCAACCTATTATAAAGGCTGGGAGGAGCCGCCGGGTAGAGGGATCTAGAGATCGCATTGCCACCATAGTCCTTACGACAACCTTGTAACACGCAAAGAATTCAGCAAGAGAATACATATCGCTTTACCTTACCGGGGATCCGAACTCTGGTGATTCCCTGTCTTCCTTGTTAGCCGCCGGTGTCACCCATGTCATGAAGTTCTCGATAAACCCAAGTCCCTCAAGGAGGGGCACTGTCGAGTTAATCCCTCGACATCAGGCACGGGCACTAACGGGCCCGTGCTGTGCCGTGGCCCGTTAAGGTCCGTGCCGTGCCGTGCTTGGGCCGGGCTAAAAATCCCGTGCCTCGGGCTTGCCCGTTTGGCCCGGCCCGTTTGGCCACCTATAGTAAGGAGTAGTAATAATGGAAAAAATTGTACTTTGCAACACGATCACTCAGTCGCTGCAAGATTAGGAATACATCACTCAACAGAGAGAAGATAACCCCACACAAAAAGCTTAAACTCTGCAGATACTTAGTTAGACATTCAGAATTCAATCATAATTATGAAATGTCATGAAAGTTTAATTGTGTAGATGTTGTATGAAGATTTCAACAACAAAAAATTTAACAAAGTTTCGACAATCTTAGATAATGTACAATGTACGATACGATGAACATTACATACTCGAGAAATAGATTAGCAAGATGTGATTACTTGAGGTCCTACAGTCAAAGTCATTGATTTTATTATAATGTAATCAAGTAGACTTTTCTGGCATAAATTCTCCCAAATCAGTAATAGTTGACGCAATTATGTCTTGACATACTTAAACCATTGCATCGAGTACAATCAATACTATATAAAAATAGAGAAACATTCCATTGATAAATAGTAAATAATGCAGCAAAAAACTTAGCAAAAGTGAAATTTTAAACGGTTTACATGCCATTTTAATCTGTGCACCAGATTCATATACATAAAAATAAAAAATATATAAAATGACTGAATACCACTAACAAAAATAATGCAGCAAAAAACTTAGCAAAAGTGAAATTTTAAACGGTTTACATGCCATTTTAATCTGTGCACCAGATTCATATACATAAAAATAAAAAATATATAAAATGACTGAATACCACTAACAATTTTGAATATATATCTAATTGCAGGAATGGTCATTTCTAAACATATAGTCTATCATGTTCCTGCACGCTCAACACACATTCTATTTTGTCATTGTACACTCATCTGTCGTGACTTTTCTGCACTCTAATGACTGACACCGAGGATATACACACATAGGTCATTTTCAGTGTATGCAACTATCTACAAAATACACATATGCAATTGATTTCATAAACTGGTTGTTTCTCTGAACACAAGTGAGAGATAAGCAAACATAATGCAGAGAAAAGGTTCGCAGATAAATACCCACATGATCTTTCATTAGTACTTTGGTGGCATCCAACAAACGACGCGTCTACTTCATCCTTCCATTCCCACTCACCATCGACTTGTCGCTCACGGTCTCAACCGCAGCTGTCATCACCAGCGAGTCGAGCACCATTAACTGCACCGGCAACAACGGCTTCCGATGGGAGAGATGACATGGGTGTTCACGTGCAACTACTACGAGGGATGTAGGAAGTCTTTCAGCCACTGGCGTTGGGCGGCCACCAGAATGTGCATCTATGGGGAGCGCATGTGACGTGCATGTTTACAATGGACTTGAGGCTAGAGACACATTGGTCATTTTCAGTGTATGCATCCAACTATCTACAAAATACACACATGCAATTGCTTACATAATATTGCTCGTTCTCTGAATACAAGTGAGAGATAAGCAAACATAATGCAGAGAAAAAGGTTTACAGATAAATACCCATATGATCTTTCATTAGTAATTAGGTGGCATCCAACAACGATGCGCCTAACTCATACTTCCATCCCCACTCACCATCGACTTGTCGCTCACGGTCTTAACCGTAGTTTCCACCACCAGCTAGTCGAGCACCACTAACTGCATCAATGACAGCGGCGACCGATGGGAGAGACAACATGGGTGCTCACATGCAACTACTGCGAGGGATGTAGGAAGTCTTTCAGCTCACTGCCGTTGTGCGGCCACAAAAATATGCATCTACAGGTAGCGGACATGACGTGCAAGTTGACAGTGGATTTGAGGCGCGACATCGGGAGCGGATGTGCCCTGTAGTTCTATGGTCTTGACGGCGCCATAGGTGTGTGCGGACAGACGTGGAAAATTTGTTTAAGAACGGATGTTTTTTATGGAATACGGCTCGAGAAAAGCGGAGGGAGATAAATGGTGTCGCGTGGCACAGACTGCACGACGCTATGGTGCACTAGTAGAAAACGGCCCATTGGTCCCGGTTCCAAAGGGCCTTTGGTCCCGGTTTTCTAACCGGGACTAAAGGGTCGGGACAAAAGGGGGGGGGGGGCCTTTCGTCCCGGTACCTTAAGAACCGGGACCAATATGCCTCCACGTGGGTGCGGGGTGGGGGCTCCTGGCCGGAACCCTTTGGTCCCGGTTGGTATTACCAACCAGGACCAAAGAGGTTTCAGCGTTTTGTTCTTTTTTATTTTTTGGGGGGGTTCGATTTTTGTTTTCCGATTAATTATTTTTTACGAAGATCACGTTGCGCAGACAATCATACACATAAATTATACAATACACCGAGTTCACGTTTGATTCATACATACAAACATAAGCCCACACGTCAAGATCACGTTCAAGTTACTACACCGACATCACATTTCTCACACGTCGAGATCACGTCAATTACATTGGAGGCAAAAAATAATTGCTTTTGTGATAAAATTCTCCAGTTTTCTTCAGGACCTCCGAGTTCAAAAATCCCGCAAATTCCTCTTGAATTGCTTTTAGGCGCTTCGCTGGTATGAGCTGGTCCCGCATTCGATCCATCTAGATCAATATGAATATGTGAGTTGTTTATAACTGTATATATGAAATCATAATAAAATAATTTATGAATGGAACTCAACACAATATGGTAATAAAAAATTGCGAAGAGTGTATACATACATAAGCTGTTCTTTGTTCTCTATTCCGCTCATTGACAAAAGAGCGCATGTACTAAAAAACGTAGTATGCACATAAATTTGTCCCCTGTTGCTGCCTCTGACACCACTTTACAGAAAATAGAATTTAATCAAATAATAATCAAGCATGATAATGGTATTGAAACTACAATTAAAGAGTTGTGCGGACCTATATATATAGTACTACTTACCTTGGTGGTATAAAAATACAACTTTGGTTTCCATTCCCCTGGAACCTTCACGATGAACCGTTTCCAAACCCTGCCCGCCAAAAGAAAATGATTAAAGGAGTTATTAATTACTTGATATCATAAAATGAATGAAAGAGGTCGATATAGAGCGATAATGATTAAAATTACCTCTGGAGCATATCTTGCAAGCTTTGGTACTCTTCCATGTTTTTCCTTAACGAGTCCATGACTTGAACGACTCCTTGGTCAAATCTAATGATTAGCAGAATCCAGTGGGAACTGCGCATGTTTATATGTCCATGACTCATCGATTACATTAAACATGGAGTAAGCAAAATAGAATGTGTAGAAGGTACAGTAACACTCACTGGAAGACGTAAGGAAAAATAATTTCTTCGCAAGTATTTAGTTTCACTAACCACCGGAACAAGTTATTCTCTGTGTCCTCGGGATGGTTATTTACGGTCACTTCATTAATATAATATGGGTCAATGAACCCGATGTCATAGATGCGGCGTTCCCTGCATTCGACAATCTTCATTCTACAGTACAAAAGAATGTAGTGAGATAATTACAGGCAACGAACGAGCAGAGCTAGAGACTTAATTAAATTGTAGAAATAAATCACTTACAAACAATAGCAACTGACGAGGGATTTGTCGAGGGAGTCTTGATTGAATAACTGAAAAATTTCAGAAAACGGAATATACATCGCGTCATCCGTGAAGTAATGCTCTTTCTTATATGACACCCAGAAGAACTCATGCCCGGCCGCTACGGCTTTCTCGTACCATAGATGCAATCGACGCAATTGTGTTGTTAGAGAATTGACCTCCTCAGGTCTGACCAGGGACTTCCCGTAGACATATGTCCATGCATACTGATACTCCTGGGGGCCGCCTATGGTGCCAGTGTCGTGGTGAACTTTCTTATCGGATATCACCTTCAGCGGGGAGATCGACTATTTTGCCTGTTCTCCGAGCTGGGCCACGTTTTTTCCGCATTTTGCCGCCTTGAACCGCTCCTTCTTTAGGCGATCTGCCGCCTCCTTCTCCTCCTACATCTGCTGCCTCTTTAGGTGATAGGCAGCCTTCTTTTCCTCCTCCTCTTGACTAATTGTCTTCTCCAAAACACGATCATAGTCATCTCGCAATTTAGGCGGCTCTGGCTGGGGACCCGTTAGATTTTTTATAAATTTCTCAACTTTTTCTGCTGGTATTATCTCTTTAGGCGGGGGCCGTTTCGGAGCTAATTGCCGGGCCACATCGGCACGCACCGACTCCTCGAGTTCCTCTAGAGTTTTGTCGTACGATCTCTTTGGAAGAGGCATTAGCAACTCGCGTTCCGCTCGAGTTAACTTATCTTCACGCGTCGATGTGAAGGATAGTTTCCGCTTTGACGAGAAGGTCTTAACAAGGGGCGGAATCGATAGACGGGACATCGCGGGCGATGGACTCGCGACGGATGGGGTATCGAGGGATGGATCTTGATGTAGGGAGGATGGATCTTGTGGGGATGGATCTTCATGAGTTGGGTCTTTAGGTGGGGGGATGGATCTTGAGGTGGGGGGATGGATCTTGAGGTGGGTGGGATGGATCTTGAGGTGGGGGAGATGGATCTTGAGGTGGGGGTCTGCTACTCGGAGGTGTCAAGTTTGGAAACATGATGTTTTTCTTGTTCCAGAGAGCGATACCCTTCTCGACTTCTCCCAGTGTCTTCTCGCCGTCACCTCCAGGAATGTCAAGTTCCAGATTAGCATATAACGGCACAACTTCATCCACCCCGACACGAGCATAGCCAGGTGGAATCCCTCCGAGATGGTAGCTTGCTCCAGCTCGATTAGGTAAAGCATAGCCAGCCGCCACCTTGAAAGACATGTTGTTCATTGACATGTGTAGCTCACAGTCTGTCTTCTCCGTGATATCATCCACGGGGTAGTGAGCCTCCGGCGGTTGGAATTCAGAATTTTCTACATGCGTGGAACCCACGCTGCTTTTCCGCTGATCAGATGGGGCGGCTTCGACATGACCTTCTAGCTGCAGCTGAGATGCCTTTTGCTTACTAATTGAGTCTAGTTGCTCCTGCTGCTGCTGCACCTTGCGTTCTAGTGCTGATAACCGGTCAGACTCCTGCTTCTTTTTTCTCTGACGGCTTCTATAAGTATGAGCGTCTTCCGGAAAACCTTGTTTCAAGGTGACACCGGCTCCATAGCCTCGTAATCGTCCAACGTGTTCAGGATTCCCGAGTGCTAGACAGCTCGTCATTCTCTCTGTCGACCACGTACTCTCCCCTTCGAACTTTATCTATTGCGTCCACGAGTTGTTTGGTTATATACTCAATTTTTTCCTTCCATTTTCCCCGAGCAACAATTAACCCTGTCTGTGGGTCCAACCCTGCCCCATGCACGAACAACCAAAACTTGGACCTCTCGGGCCAGTCCACTGTCTGTGGAATGATCCCGTTATCAAACTGTCTTGCTTCAAAGGCTTCCCACTTAGGCATGGCAGCCTTGTAGCCACCTGCCCCCAAATGGTGGTGATATTCCTTCTTCGCAGCATTTAACTTATTTTTTTCCGATCGGGCCACAGCGGCCTCCGATTTTCTTTGCTTCACAAATGTGGGCCACTGCTGTTGTATCTTCACTAGTGGTCCAGTGAAATCTGGATCTTTCCCCTCCGCCTTTAGATAAGCTTTCCATAAGTTTTTCTTCCAGGTCCGGAATTGTTCGGCCATCTTACTAAGAGTCCACTCCTTGACTTTTTTCTTTAAGTGCTCGGGTAGATCTGACGAAAGGTTGACCTTTGTCAAGAGCGTGTCCCAACACAAAAGTTTTAGTTTCTCGTCGACATAAGTAGTTGGCTTGTTTTCGTCCTTCGGCTGAATCCATTCTTCAAGGTTGATCGGGACAATGTCCCTAACAATAACCCCGCATTGATTTATATATTTGCGGCGGCAATCTAAGGGTTCCAAAGGTTCACCACTAGCACTAACTTGGTCGATCACTATCCTAGGACCCTCCTTCAACGGCTTTGTCGGGCCTCGTTTCGGCACTGCTATAGATTTTCTCGATCCGGAGGGCTAAAAGAAAAAATGGTTCGTTAATAACTGCAATACAACTCAAATAATACATCTAGTGTGATCGATGTACAGAGGCTTAATATACCTCGCCAGAGTTTGTTAAGGGCACTTCCTCCTCTCTACAAATTTCTTCTTCCTCAACTCCCTCACCGGATTCGTTCAGAAATTGGGAGCCGTAATCTTCTACAGTTACGGCATCTTTTTCACCAACAGGCGCGGCCGCACGTCCTGCTATAATCTGAAGCATTCGCATTTCGCACTCCTCGTCTCTGCCGGCGACGTCCGAACAAGTTAGATCCATCTGCTCTTCACGCTCCTCGTCTCTACCGACGGCGTCCAGAAAATTTGGATCCATAGCTCAATGCCCCTGCAATCAATTTTGTAAAAAGAATATGAATATCAAAATTTGCATCTAACTGTAATAACATTTGAAGAAAATTTGAATGTTTAATATCAAAATTTGAATGTTTGCTATCAAAATTTGAATGTTTGCATTCACAATTTGAATGTTTGCTATCAAATTTGAATGTTTGCTATCAAAATTTGAATGTTTGCTATCAATTCTCCACCGTCTATTTTGCATATCTAACACAAAACTAAAAAAATCATCTAAAAATTGCATCTAATAAATTCAAACTATGCAAATATCAAAATGGTACTGAAAAAATTGCATCTACTAAATTTAAACCACTAACAAAATTTTCCTAACAAAAATTTTCCAGCCACGAACCTAAATACTCACCTAGCCTAAATTACACTAACCTAAATACTCACCTAGCCTAAATTTTTCTAACCTAAAATTACACTAACTTAAATTTTCACCTAGCCTAAATTACAGTAACCTAAATTTTCACTTAGCCCAAGTTAAACTAACCTAAAATTCTACAAAATTTTCCTAAAAATTAGAGGAGGAGAGAGGGAGGAGAGGAACCATACCTTGCAAAAGGATCCTAATTGGGAGGGGATCGTCGGCGGCGGCCCGTGGAAGGGGAGGAGACACGGCGGCGGTGGCTCGTGGAAGGGGAGGCGACGGCGACACGGCGGCCGATGCAGAGGAGGAGCTAGGCGGGGCGGGGCAGCCGAAGGCGGTGTCAGGGGCGGCGGCGCTGAAATGAGGTCGAGGAGCGCGGAGACGGCGGGGGAGGGAGGGGACGGGAGCGGGTCGGAGAGCTTGCGGCCGTGGACGGAGGCGGAGAGCGAGGTGACGAAGCCGAGGAAGTGGCGGCCGTGGGTGGAGGCGTGGAAGCGGCGGGCGATGTCGTCGGGGGAGGAGATGCGCTTGGCGGGGGCCTGGAAGGCGAAGGGCGGCGCGGCGGGCGGCACCGGGAGGGGGTGCGGGACCGGGGAGAGGACGACGACGGCGGCACAGAGCGTCTGGAGGCGAAAGCGTCGATGGGGAGTTGTGAAATTTTTGCGCGGAAACGAACCTAATCGACGCGGAAAGGACCTTTGGTCCCGGTTCCAGCCACGAACCGGGACCAAAGACCCTTTGGTCGCGGTTGGTAACACCAACCGGGACCAAAGGTCTGTCCGGGCCGCGAAATATTGCGCGCGAAGCCCAGCGGGCCTTTGGTCCCGGTTGGTGTTAAGAACCGGGACCAATGGTCTTTTTTTGTTTCTTATTTCTAGTTTCTTTTTCTGTTTTCTTTTTTGTTTCTTTTATATACTTTGTTTTCTTTTTTAAATATATGAATTTTTACATGCTTTTGGAATTGTTTTTTCTAGTTTATTTTAAAATGTTCCAATATTTAAAAATGTTCCAATATTTGAAATTCATTATCTTTTTATTATTTAAAAATTCATATATTTTTATAGTTTCATTTAATTATTTGAAAATCATATCTTTTAAAATGTTCCAATATCTATTGATTTAATTATCTACAAAATTGAAACAAAATGCATGTTTGATTGTTTTTCATATAATTTGAATTTATGACAAATTCATTTTTTTAATCATAGGTGAATTCATTTAATTACAAAATTTGGAATTTGAACTCCATTAAGTCATTAATTAAACTTATAAATTCAATATCTTTTCATCTGTTTATCAGAAAAATGCAATTAAAATATCAATATTCATTAATTAAACTTATATATTCATTGAGGTCCGAAGGAGGCGGGCCGTCCCCCTCGTACCTGGCGAGACACAATATTTTGCATACATATACATGAATATCACACACATCTCCGGAAGTTGATAGTTTATGTCGCAAGTTTTCAAAAGCAAGTAGTAACCTAAACTATGATCATAGACAAGAGAACTGCAATGGCGATCACAGACTCTGAAACTAACTTCGACCGGTTCCTGAGCCGCGGGGTGCTGAGCCGCTGGCGCTGCGCATCCAAAGAGAAGGAACCCTCACAGGGTCATAGCTCACGTGAGAAGGAACCCTCTGAAGAAAAGACCACCTACTGTCATACTACCTATCCAATAGATACATGTAGCGACGGACATGCTCATCCTCCTCCCTGATACGGCGACGTACCACCTCCTCGGAGGCCGGCTCCCTCTGCACCGAGCGTGGCCCACGCGACTGCCACCACAGAAGATCCGGGTCGACGACGTCACCCGGATTCCTCACCAAGCTGCGTGTCCCGGAAGGAAGCACCTCCCAGTGCCAGCCCGGTGGAGCCCAGTCCCGCACATCGCCCCTCTGGTCCAACATGGACATCATCGCCGACACCTAAGTCAAAAACCCCTAAGTCAAAATTTTGTTACAATGGAAGAGTGATGAGGTTGCAGATATGAGTTTAGATGTGATATGGCAATAGCGGCCAAGCCTACATATATATAGTGAGAAATTATGGGAAGACGAAGGCGGGAAGCGGTGGAAGAAGCACACGGATCGTGTGTTTCCTTCGAGCACTTGTGGGCCGTTGGATCGGAAGCACACGGATCATGTGTTTCCTTCGAGCGCTTGTGAGCCATTGGATCAGGGCCTTTAGTACCGGTTCGTGTTACCAACCGGGACTAAAGAAGCACACGGATCATGTGTTTCTTTCAAGCGCTTGTGAGCCGTTGGATCAGGGGTGTGTTTCTTTAGAGCGCTTGTGAGCCGTTGGATCAGAAGCACACGGATCGTGTGTTTCCTTCGAGCGCTTGTGAGCTGTTGGATCAGGGCCTTTAGTACCGGTTCGTGTTACCAATCGGGACTAAAGAAGCACACGGATCGTGTGTTTCTTTCAAGCGCTTGTGAGCCGTTGGATCAGGGGTGTGTTTCTTTTGAGGGCTTGTGAGCTGTTGGATCTGCACTCCCACCTCATCCACAGGTACACCTTCTAATCGCATATAAATAGCGACGTCCCTGCAGCGAAACGGCACACAACGAGCGTCTACCTTTGCCACCGAACCCAATGGTTGGATTTAGCCTACTCGCTGGCATGTTCCCTAACACATGCCCTCGGGTAGGTTGAATCCAACCACTGGATTAGGGTGACACAATGATGAATTGCCGAGGAGGTGGGAGTGGTGGTGGTGGAAGTGGTAGCCATGCCCCTCGGTCGGATCCAAGCAGCTGCAAGGCGCTCTGATTATCTACAACATTCCCAACACTTTTTGGGATGGTCGTTAGATCATCAGAGAAGTCTCGCGGCTGCTTGGATCGAAGGTCGATTTGCTGCTCACTTCACAGCCCTCAACACTTTGGGAACCAGCGATAAGGGCTTATTTGATGATCTGGTATATCCCCAACACTTGTTGGGACGGTTGCAGATCATCAAAGAAGTCTTGCCGCTGCTTGGATTGAATGCCCGTGTGTTTTGTTCTATCTACAAAATACTTCAGTTCATCGACCGAATACAAATCATTCGGATTCCCGTCATACAGCCCAACGGTGCATTTGATATGCAGGCACTCACGAGCCACCGTTGGGCTGTATGACGGGGAAACCGTGTGCATTTGATAAAAGGTTTAATACATTAATTATTACACATCACCACCAACATCCCTATCTAGTGTGTGTCCCTTTCTTCTTCGTGTGTGTCCCTTTCTTCTGATTGCACCGCAACCATGGACAATCTTCATCATTCAACGTGATGGTTGGGTCAGTTTTCACCGTGAAGGGGGGAATTTCATGAAAATTATTGTAATCTTTCGACATGTCCGTCTTGTCCTCCACTCCTACGATGTTTCTTTTTCCTGAAAGAACTATATGACGCTTTGGCTCATCGTATGATGTGTTCGCTTGCTTATCTTTTCTTTTTTTTTGGTCTGGAAGACATGTCCTTCACATAGAAAACCTGAGCCACGTCATTGGCTAGGACGAATGGTTCGGTGTCGTACCCAAGATTTTTTAGATCCACCGCAGTCATTCCGTACTTCGGGTCTACATTTACCCCGCCTTCCAGGTTGAACCATTTGCACCTGAACAAAGGTACCTTGAAAGAAGGTCCATAGTCAAGTTCTCATATCTGCTCTATGTAACCATAATATGTGTCCTTTTTCCCATTGTTGTTTGTTGCATCAAAGCGGACACCACTGTTTTGGTTGGTGCTCTTTTTATCTTGGTCGGTCATGTAAAATGTATTCCCATTTATCTCGTACCCTTGAAAAGTCAATATAGTCGACGATGGTGCTTTGGACAACAAGTATAACTATTCTTCAACAGTGTTGTCATGAATGAGACATGTTTGCAACCACCCGCTGAAAGTATTCATGTGTTCTTTTTCAATCGATTCTTCAGGCTGCTCCGGGCATTTAGAGCGTAAACTATTCATGTGTTCCTGGATATACGGAGCCGCAAATATGGAATTATGTAGAACTGTGTAGTGTGCTTGATTGAAAGAATCCCGGTCCTTACACATTATTGCTTTCTTTCCTAGCGTGCCTATTCCATGCAGTCTCCCCTCATGGCGCGATTGAGGAACACCGATCGGCTTAAGGTCAGGAATAAAGTCAACACAAAACTCAATTACCTCCTCTGTTCCATAGCCCTTGGAGATGCTTCCTTCTGGCCTAGCACGGTTATGAACGTATTTCTTTAATACTCCCATGAACCTCTCAAAGGGGAACATGTTGTGTAGAAATACAGGACCGAGAATGTTAATCTCTTCGACTAGGTGAACTATGAGGTGCGTCATAATATTGAAAAGGATGGTGGGAACACCAACTCGAAGCTGACAAGACATTGGACCACCTCCCTCTGTAAACCTGGTAGAGTTAATGGATTGATCACCTTCTGAGAAATTGCATTGAGAAATGCACATAGCTTTACAATGGGTACTCGAACATTTTCCGGTAGAAGCCCCCTCAATGCAATCGAAAGTAATTGTGTCATAATCACGTGGCATTCATGAGACTTTAGGTTCTGGAACTTTTTCTCTGCCATGTTTATTATTCCCTTTATGTTCGACGAGAAACTAGACGGGACCTTGATACTGCTCAGGACTTCAAAAAAGATCTCCTTCTCTTCTTTGGTAAGAGCGTAGCTGGCAAGACCTTGATACTTATCTGGATTCAGGTGGTCGTCTCGTTCGTGCATACGTTGTTGGTCCTGCCGTGATCGATTCCGGTGTATCTTTTGTTTTCCCATACACGCCTAAGAAGCTTAATAGGTTCACGCACAGATTTTTCGTCACGTGCATCACGTCGATTGCAGAGCGAACCTCCAGTATTTTCCAATAGGGTAGCTCCCAAAATATAGAGCATTTCTTCCACATGGGTACGTGTCCATCAGCGTCATTCGAAATAGATAGACTGCCAGGACCCTTTCCAAAGATTACTTTTAAGTCCTTGACCATGTCATATATAACATCACCATTAGGTAATTTAGGATTCGTCCGAGGATCTGCCTCACCTTTGAAATGCTTGCCTTTCTTTCTTACGGCATGCCCTTTTGTAAGAAATCGCCGATACCCCAGGTACACATTCTTGTTTTCCAAATGTATACTTTAAGTCTCACCTAAACAGTGCGTGCATGCGTTGTATCCCTTGTTTGACTATCCTGAAATGTTACTAAGAGCAGGCCAATCATTGATGGTTACAAACAGCAACGCTCGTGGGTCAAATTCCTTTTGTTCGTGCTCATCCCACATAGGTACACCTTCATCGCGCCATAACTGTAAAAGTTCTTCAATCAATGGCCTCAGGTACACATCAATGTCGTTGCCGGGTTGCTTCGGGCCTTGGATGAGCACTGGCATCATAATGAACTTCCGCTTCATGCACAACCAAGGAGGAGGGTTATAGATACACAGAGTCACAGGCCAGGTGCTATGACTGGAGCTCTGCTCCCCGAAAGGATTAAAGCCATCTGTACTTAGCCCAAATCTTAAGTTCCTTACGTCAGCTGCAAATTCCGGGAACTCCCTATCGATTTTTCTCCACTGCGACCCATCGGCGGGGTGTCTCAGCATCAGGTCTTTCTTACGGTCTTCTTTGTGCCATCGTAACAACTTTGCATGCTCTTTGTTTTGGAACAAACGTTTCAACCGTGGTATTATAGGAGCATACCACATCACCTTGGCAGGAACCCTCTTCCTGGGGCACGGCTCACCCTCAACATCACCAGGGTCATCTCGCCTTATCTTATACCGCAATGCACCGCATACCGGGCATGCATTCAAATTCTCGTACTCCTCACCACGGTAGAGGATGCAGTCATTAATGCATGCATGTATCTCCTGCACCTCTAATCCTAGAGGGCAGACAACCTTCTTTGCTTCGTACGTACTGGGGGGTAATACGTTATCCCTTCGAAGCATCTTCTTTATTATTTTCAGCAATTTTTCAAATCCCTTGTCAGATGTACCATTCTCTGCCTTCCATTGCAGCAATTCCAGCGTGGTACCAAGCTTTTTCTGGCCATCTTTGCAAGTTGGGTACACCAATTTATTGTGATCCTCTAACATGCTCTCCAACTTCAACCTCTCGTTTTCACTTCCGCTGTTTATCTGTGCATCAAGAATGGCCCGACCAAAATCATCATCGTGCTCATCAACAATGGGCACATCAATAATGGGCTCTTATTCAGCTTCGTCTTCCCCCATTGCAGTATCACCGTCTTCGGTGAACGTAGGATAGTTGTCATTATCCTCTTCTTCTTCATTTTCTTCCATTATAACCCCTCTTTCTCCGTGCTTGGTCCAACAATTATAACCGGACATGAAACCATGCTGCAACAGGTGGACGTGAATGGTTTTTGAGGTAGAGTAATCCTGCGTATTCTTGCAGACGCTACATGGACAAGAAATAAAACCATTCGACGGCTTGTTTTTCTCAGCCACACGAAGAAAACTATGCATGCCATTAATATAGTCGGGACATCGTCGGTCACTGTACATCCATTGCCGGCTCATCTGCATTATATAAATATATCAAAAACTATTGCACTACATCATGAATATATAATAGTGACCAAATTAATTAATACAAGTTCATCACATTAAAACCAAAGTAAAGTAATTGTAATGCATAGTCCTCATAAAACATACATTAATTGAAACTAATATACGACTATCTAAAGAATTTAAATCCAACACCAAATGCGATCAAAATCGCAACTAAGGTAATTACTGAACCAACAACATAATGATACCAAGCCTCTTGACTAATGGCATATTTTCTAATCGTTTTAATCTTCAAGCGCATTGCATCCATCTTGATCTCATGAGCATCGACGACATTGGCAAGCTTGAACTCGTGTTCATCGATGATGTTGGCAAGCTTGAACTCCAATTTCATCTTCTCTTCTAGGCATTGGAGACGAAGATCTTCACTTCTTTTTAATTTTGATTTCAAATCATTGTTTTCTTTTACAAAAAACTCGATAATAGGGTCGGTTGGAATTTCCGGTTCAACTACCTCCTAGATAAAAGTGTCTATGTCAAGTTGGTAGGTATAGTTGTCATAAACACGAAATGAAACAAATAGTTATGAAAATATACCACATCCGAATCATAGACCGGACGAGGGCCGACGGGGGCAGATATCAAAACCATGACACTATACATATAAAAAACATAAGAAAATTATACAAGAAATAAATATGCTTTTAAATCATACAAGTAATTTTTCTTAAATAAAAGATAAAGAAAAAAGGCTCACCGAGGTGGTGCCGGTGACGGGATGACGCGGGCTATCGACGGCGATGAGGACGGGACGACACTAAAATCCACAAATAATAAGTTAATTTGAGCTCAAAATGCATATAAAAAATAAACTCTCTAACTTAGGCATTTCATCAAACACCTAGCTAGCACTACAAAAATGAAATGAGCTAAACTAGCAATAAAATGAGGTAAAGTTGCAACTTCGGAGGAAAGGATGATGTTGCTAACCCTTGAATAGATGGGGTGCCTTCAATCCTCACAAGTGGTGCAAAAAAATGGGGATTAACTTGAGTGAGGGAGAGGAAATGGAGGAGAAATGAGTGATGAACTCGATCGAGCTCAAAATGGTGGTGGCCTCGGGTGGATGATGATATATGCAGGGAAGACCTTTGGTCCCGGTTCCAGCCACGAACCGGGACCAAAGGGTGACCTTTGGTCCCGGTTCAGCCACGAACCTTTGGTCCCGGTTCCAGCCACGAACCGGGACCAAAGGGTCCCTGACAGGGTCCCACAGCTGCGGCAGACGCCAGCCGTAGGTGCTAACCCTTTGGTCCCGGTTTCAGCCACGAACCGGGACCAAAGGTCCAAATAGAACCGAGACCAAAGGTCCCCGGTGCCCCGGCCGATGGAACCGGGACCAATGCCCCCTTTGGTCGCGGTTCTTTATTGTTCCGGGACAAAAGGGCAAAACCGAAGCCCTATTTTCTACTAGTGGTGGTTGTTGACGGCAGAGAAACGATAAGTGAGAGAGTTGTCAGAAAGTGCCATTAGCTCCTAAATCACCGCATCTTCTTATAAAACCTAAACGACATGTCAGGTTTTCTAAAATAAACAAATAAAGCATACAACAATGTGTTCGTATTGTAATATTTTGAGCTACACAAAAAAACATTTGAGACAAAATGGAGTTCTTTTTTCCTTTTTCATAACCATTATTTTTTTGTGGCTCGGAATATCATTTTTTTACTGAAAATGTGTACATGTCCAACAATTTTTTTTCAAACTCAATTTTAATATTCGAGAGGTGTGAACCTGAGTGGGGTCTACCATAGAGTGGTGTTGCTTTTCCATTGGAGAACATGTGGAGCAAGGAGAGGAGAGGAATTCTAGGGAGCTTAGTACGAGGGATACATGACGATATTAACAGGAGGGCAGATGGATGAGATTCACGAGATGGACACTTGAGGCGCGTTTAGTTGGTCGCGATGCCTCCCTACAGCATCCGCGGTTGTAAATTTGGCCAGTTTGTTTGTCTGGCCTAGCACTGCACGAAACTAAAAACACCTACGATCAAGTTCTGGAGGAACGAGAAGGCCCCGCGTCGCTCTCGTCCAGGACGCGACTCGGGCGCGACCCCAAACCCTAGCCTCAGTCGCCTGCCCGCCTCCCCCCACCTCCGTGCCCACGCCGCCGCCGGAGCAAGCCGACGACGGAGGCAGGGCGACTCCTCGTGGCTCCCTAGGTCCCCGGGCGGCAGGGCTCAGCGGGGTCGGCGGTTCGACGGCGCGCATGCGTCCTCCTGCGAGCTCTGTCGGTGGCCTGGCGGGGCTCTATGAGTGGCGGCGGGTCAGTGCGGTGGTGCTCCGCTGGCTGCGGCCCGTTCCGGGTCCGATCTGGGCCTCGAAGGGCCGGGGGCTCCATCTTCGACAGCACTAGGGGCGCCCGGATCCGCCTTCTGGCAACCGCGTGGTGGCATGCGTGGGGCACGTCGGCGTGTGCTGCAGGGCTGTTGCTCTGAACCATGGTGGTTCTAGGCCTCAGACAGCGCTCCCCTGCCTCTGTCGGCATGGTTCTCGGCAGGGTGTGGTGGCTAGCGATGCGTCCAGCTGCCCTGGACGATCTGACGCTTGTGCTGATGTTTGGCCGTGTGTGGTCACCGCAAGGTGTGGTTGGCTGTGGCGGTTGCTGGTGGTGTTCGACCGCCTCTTCCGTAGGGATGTGCTCAAAATCCGGGTGAGAGCTTTGCATTGACTTTGTCGTTGCCGGTGGCAGCAATGCCGTTGTGGAGCTCCATTACTTACAGTTCTTTGGTGGTCTCCGGGTGAAAACCTTGGACCCGGCTTGCCGGATCGGATGACAGTGTTGTGCCCTCGACAACACAACCTCCCTAGAGGCATCATCTTGGAGACCCTAAAGGTATGGCTTTTGTTGCTGCGTGTGCTGGCAGTGCTGCGTTTTGGTGGTGGTGGTGCGACCAGCTTGGGGCCAGCGGTGGTGTGTTTCCCTCCTCGGCTGGCCTTCGCGTGGTCTCGATCACTTTGATGTGCTTGCCCAGGACCCTCCCTTGGTTGCCATGGTGGTGTGGAGAGCTTCAGGCTCTTCGTGTCGTCTCGGATCATCTTTGCTCAATGACGACACAAATGATGCCTCCCCATACCTGCTAATCGTCTTGACCTCCCGTGGCAGAGCTCCATGTCTAGGTTAGTGGTAGGTGCTAGGCTTGACACTCGCCGATGACGATGGTGGTGGCTCGTGAGTTGTGCCGTGGGGTTCGATACTCACGCAGGTGTTGTGCGCTAGGTTGTTTGTTGGATCTTGGTATTGTGATCCCTCGATTGCACCCCTCATCTCTTCTGCCTCAGATGGTGGATCCTGCCGCTCCCTCTTCTAGTCGTCTTTTTATGTATTTTCCTTTGTCTTCTCTTCCCTTGTATCCCCCTGTAATTTCTCCATCAGTTTGTAAGAACAAGGCCCGCCAGGCCACTTTTCGATGAATGGAACAAGCGGTGGGGATTTATTCCCCCCTCCCCCCGCGTCAATCTCGAAAAAAGAAGTTCTGGAGGAACGGTCGAATCGGCCGTTTCCGTGGAGCCATCTCTTCGCGTGCAGGGAGAGAGCGCACGTCATCAAGCTCGGACGAGTTTGGAGATGGCGAAACCTGCGTGTGTACGTGAAAATAAGGCGGGAGAAATTTCGACAACGCCAGCTATTTCGCTCTTCTTATTTCACCCCTCCAACCTACTGTGAAAATTTTGTCCACCAATTCTCAGGCGTACAACAACCTCAGGAAGTGGAAAGGGAGGTGGGCGATGCTATGCAAGCAGACACAGGTTAAACGAGTGGAATTACAGGAGGACACAACTCCCTTTTCATGGAGGTGCAGCTGTTAGTGCACGCCGCGGTAATCTTATATAGAACCACTGTTTCAATTTATTTACCATTTCGTCGCACGACTAACTAACTCGATTGTCATTTCAAAATCACACCCGCGACGTTTATTACATCAACAAGCCAAATCCGAACTATGAAATCAACTTCAGCAAGACTCGTTACCCCTACCCAAATGCCGGGTTTGAGACGCTACACCTACCTCTCAGCTACCTCACAAAGAACAAATAGGAGGGTATCAGCTATCTGGCGATGACCCCTAAAAGCAAGAAATAGTGGTTTTCTACCTTCCTTCGCAGGAACTACCTGTGAGGAGCTGATGATGTTATTGACGGTGATGTGTTTTGCGTGAAGTTCTCCCCTTCAATTAGATAAGACTTATTAAAATCGATGCGAGGTTTGTATATTTTGTGAGGCGGTTAAACCCCTCAGATGATGAATTTTTGGTGCATCGCTAGCCGTTGTTGTGCTAAATTCATGGTGCACCACTAACATACTTTATGAACTATTTAGTTAATTCATTATGATTGATTCATTGTTTTTTCTGATATGCTATCTATGTCGAGAATCTTGATCGAGTGATGGGTAAGCTCACCACTTAGCCGAGAAGGTTACCATATCGCACACATTGCATATAACCAAAATCCATGCACTAGTACCGAAGAGGATGGGCCGTCGAACAACAGGATACCAAGCACTGAGGGGTTGCTTCATGCTTTGATGCAGGCTAGGACATTGTGGTCAACCAAATGAGGTGCAGAACATGGTTCAGCGCATGTTTTTCCTCAACCACGCTTATGGCGATTCACAAATGCAAATAATAAAAAATCCATGTGGGTAACCAAACACATCCTTGTTGTCCATATGAGTTAAGAGCATCTCCACCGGAGTTCCCAACAGGCCTCCTCATCCGTCCAATAGGGTGTGGACACGTAATTGCCCCTTAATGTTGTCTCCATCGGTCTGTACAGCTCGAAAAACGGTCACACTATCCCTTGTTCGCCCTCAACTTTCAGGGCAGGCTTGGGGGTGTCGGACACGTCCGGACAAACTCGCCAGGTAGAATTTCGACATACGGACACTACATGCCATCAACATGGACGATTTTCCCTGCCCTCTCGTCTCCAAACATAATCATGATTTTCCCCGCCCTTTCGCTTTGGTGCCTTCAATATAAAAGATGGATCAGAAATTAGATTCTGGGAGGATAAGTGGTTAGGTAATACCACCCTCCGAGAACAATACCCATCTCTATACAGTATTGTCCTTCATAAGAGCGATACTTTAGCTATGGTTATGTAGTCCTCGCCTCCTAATATGACCTTCAGACGAACTCTCGTGGGACCACGACTTGTGATGTGGAATGCCTTATTGGGGCGACTGGCATCAGTTCAGTTATCACAAGGAATTGATGAGTTCCGGTGGAATCTTAACGTGAATGGAAAATTCACGTTTGATTCTATGTATAGAGCTTTGATCCATTCAGAAATACCACTCGATAACAATAAGAAGATTTGGTGTATGAAGATACCGCTAAAATTAAAAATATTCGCGTGGTATCTTCGGAAAGGGGTGATTTTAACTAAGGATAACCTTGTTAAATGCAACTGGCATGGTAGTACAAAGTGTGTTTTCTGTCCTCAGGATAAAACAATCAAACACTTATTCTTCCAGTGCCGGGTTGCGCGGTCCATATGGTCAGTCATTCAAATAGCTTCTAACTTACACCCGCCACACTCAGTTGCAAATATTTTTGCCAACTGGCTGAATGGGATTGATAAGAGAGATAAAACTATTATTAGGGTGGGAGCGTTAGGCGTTATATGGTCGCTCTGGCTATGCCGAAATGACAAGGTTTTTAATGACAAAAATTCATCTCTTATGCAGGTTTTATTCCGAAGTACCGGTATGCTCCGTTCATGATCCACATTACAACGCGTGGAACATCGAGACCTTTTTATGGAGGCATCTGCACGTCTGGAGCTCACGGCGAGGGATATTTTTTCCCGACATGGATGGCCTAGGGATCTTCGGATTGGTCCTCCGCCTACATAGATGTGATAAAGTTGTGCTTGTGTTACGTCTATGTAATTTTCTTTTTTTTGGCTCTTGTTCGTAAGTGTTCGGGCTGTGTGCATCTTGTTATGCAGAGGCCGGGTGTGGCATACTTTGTATCTTTGATACATTGAATTGAAAAATCCCCTTATCAAAAAAAATATATTTCATTGTGAACCCCCCGCCCTCCGTCCCAAGCTACCACGTAGACCGAAAGGTCGTTAACTCCTGTCGTCGATTGGGACCCGCCGCTCCTGACAAGTTGTTAACTGGTTGTTGGGAGTACCTTGCTCCCCCATACGCAATGTGTTTGGCAATTTTTCAGAATAGGAAACTTTCTTCTAAATTGTTTATCTAGATAAACATGACAGAATGTTTCGTAGTTTGGTTGCTTCTCAGAACGAGTTCGTGTTCTACCGAATGATGGAAGAGGACACAAATGACACAGCCGTCACCACCCGAAAAATACTCGGTAACCCCTTGACCGCCCCAACTTTGAGGGCCGGCTCGGGTGCCGGACAAGCCGGCCATATAGGATGTAGGCCCGACGAGGCCCTCCCTGTCTAATTTTCGATGAGACGAACATAACCCCTCATCAGTTTCTCATGCTTAGCCATAATGATCTCGGTTTCCTCACTTTGCACGCCTCGCTGGTGCATGCTCCAAGCTATTGCATTCAATTCGAGTGACCCGCTACGACCACTTCCATGATGCCACTCAAGATTTTGGTCCCCTATAACTACCGCGACCCACCGGTCTTATCCCTCACCTTGCCTTGTCCATACCGCTTCCCACTGTTGATTGTTCTTGCCCTCTCCTCACCGATCCCCTCCGCCGCTCGCCCACGTCTAACCATGGCGCCCTTTACCCACTGCTTTGTTGCCTTCGCACATGTCGTCGTGTCAACACCCCCGACACACACACACACCTACAGTGGCCCCGGTGCCAGCCGCCAGCTATCTTCGTGTCGTCCCCCGTGGTCACAAAAGAGAAGCTATTTCTAAGGTTGATTGAAAGCAAGTGGATTAACAATTTTCTGTAGGTCTGATGGCGCCAAAAAATATTTCTTCCTCTTCAGATCATTTGTTATCAAGGACGGCTGGGGAAATAGGTGGTTAGGAAAGACCACCGTTTAGGACCAATACCCTACGATTTATCATATTGATCGTCATAACAGTAATACTATCACTGAAATGCTGGAAACATCCCCACCAAGTATAAAATTCAAGCGGGATTTTGTCGGCTCACCTTCCGGCATGGAATGCCCTTCAAAGGTGGCTAGCAATTGTCCAAAGTATGTACGGGAACTACGGATTCCTTTGGAATCTACGGGCGAATGGGTTATTCTCGGTGGATTCCATATACATAACACTAACACAAGTATGTTCAGATGGGCCACTTAACAATAGCAAACAAATTTGACAAATAAATGTACCTAAAAAAATAAAATCTGAAGTTGCAAATCACAACTGGTTAAGAAGCGCAAAGTGTTGTTTTTATCACCACGATGATATTATTGAATATATTTTCTTCTAGGCAAGTCTGAACATTTTATATAGTCAGTCATTCATGCGGGCTCGAACTAGTATTTTTTTTCTTGTACTGTTTCAAATACTTTCCAATTGATTGTGAGACATTGATCGCAAGTGTATAATCCTCGTTCGGGTGGAACAAATAGCCTTGATTTGGTTACTCTAGCTAGTAGAAATGACATGCTTTTTAATTATAAAAATTCATCTATTTTGCAGGTTATTTACCACCAATTGCACGTATTGTCTTTGTTCGTGGTATATTCTTCGGTGACAAGAACACAATAAGTTGTTTATGCTGGTGTGTACATGATTGAAGCGGGTGGTCAAGGATGTCTTTACCCACATGTGAATGTCGGCATAATCGTCAAATCGGCCCTTCAACCCCTTAGACGATCATATTAGCCATACATATGACTATACATTATTACCTTTGTTCCAAAATATAAAAGTTTCGATAAGCTAAAATAGCCTACTAAAACATTTTATATCTTGAAATAGAGGTACTAACTTTTATTCTATACTCGTATTTGTATCGATGGTATGGAGGCTAGGGGTGAACCCTTTTACTTGTATCATATAATGCTATGAGTTCAATAAACGTATTTTATCAACAAAAAAAACGCGGAACCGACTAGACTAATTTAGTACCAGATGTATCCATTTTTATCATACTACCTCCATCCCGGTTCAAAGGGCATGCATGGAAATTTTCTAGGTCCTAGATATTCAATGTTTTCGGCTGAAATCTTGTATACATTGGTGAGAAGAGGCAACCATACCCTAAGTAAAAGAAAATTAATGTAAATGAGTCTGAGAGATGGGGGATTTTAGAATTTGCATGATTTTCTAAATGTGCCCGTTGAAGACGTCACTTGTCATTGTTGCCATCAACAGCATAAAAATATGGAATATGTTAGTTGAGTCAGTCATGGAACAAAGTAAAATCGAGTCGCTCTTTACTAGCACTGTTCTCTACCTGCCTACCCGACAGCGATCATCACTTGCTTATCAGGGAAGAACAAAAGAGCACGACGCCCTTGAACACATGGAAGGCAGCATGGAGCGCTGGGTATTCTTGCGATACTCCTGGGAGAGCTGGCACACATCCTGCAGGCTGCAGCAACACATCCGAGCCCACGTGTTCAGCTGCCATTTACTCGCATGTACACTGATCGTGAGTCATGCTCCAGGCTCGGTAGACGCGTACATGTGTCCCTCCTACTACGTTGGTGCATGGACGGGGCTTGCCTGCGCCCTGGCTGTGCGCCCATCCGTACGCCAGGGGCACGTGGCGGGCATCGAAGCATGGCCCAGCTTTCTCCCTCGTTGCCTTTTTTTCCTGAAGGAAAAAACCGCTAATATACGATCCTAATACAGATCCCTCCATCCGTAATACTCGCCGTCGCCTCCTTCCTCAATCTGGAAACTTTACAGAACACGGAATGGAAGCAGCATACCGAATTGAACCTTGGAGAACAGGGTCACCTGCGGCGCAAACGGCGGCAGAGGAGATTCGATCGACGGCGAAGAACAGCGTCTGGCAGCTTACGAGCTAGGAACCTAGCTAGGAGGAGAAGAGGTCGGGAGGATGAACTTCTCGTCTGCAGTAGGGCTATAAGCCTATAACTGTATTCGTACAGTGATCAACGTTATCACATCCAATGATCTAAGCCAAGTCTCCTATTTCACCAGCGTTCTTCTATGTTCTTTCTCCGTGATCAGGCCTATTAATTAGGAGCAGAGTAGCAGAAAGAGCCTCCACAAGATGAGAAGCGTGTTTCCGCGCAGGCTGGTACTCGCCCTTCGCTCGGGAGCAGGCGACTCCATGGATCGACTCGCCAATGGTGAGGCACTATACAGCCTGCTACACGTCGGCGAGAGGGACGACACGGCGGCGAGGAGATGGTGCCGGCGAGTGAGAAAGGGTACCGGTGACCAGGTCAACGGGAACTCGAGCGGATGACATGGGAGCGGCTTCAGCACCATGAACAGGGAAAGAGAAGCTTTGCAAAGTTTTCAGGTCGAGGAAGAGGGCGACGGCGAGTATTACAGATCAAGGAATCAGTATTAGGATCGAATTTACGATTTTTTTCTTGACGAAAAACAGGCGACGGGGGAGAAAAGCTGGGCCATGCTTGCGATGCCTGTCACGTGCCCCCGGCGCACAGATGGGCGCACAGCCGGGGCGCAGGCAAGCCCCATCTGATGGAGTAATTTACATAAAACTACCACATTTGCGGCTAGGTGGACAGGTCAGTACCACTCTTGGTAATTTTTTCAAAAATGTACCGTGCCTGGGACTAATGACAACACATCGCGCTGACCTACCGATTTAACCGTGCTGACAGGCCGGGCCCCATGTCAGAGCCGACGTGGCACGGACGGCCGGTAACGGCGGCGTTTCACGCACGCGCGCGTCAAGACCCCGTCCCCGACCGGTCGGAACCAGACACAAGGCCAGACCTAACTCTTCTTCGCTCTCTTCCCGCGCTGCTCCGACTGGGCCGCCGCCGCCGCCGCCGCCGAGCGAGGATGCCGAGCTGGAACGACGGAGAGACCTCGAGCGACGACCCACTACTCGGTTCAGAGGATAGTTCGGAGGTAAGGGTTAGGGTTAGGGTTTCGATTTGGGGATTTTCGTAGATTTGTGGAATGGGCCACCGTTAAGAATCGATTTGTTCTTCTGTTCGTCCATTTGTAGTTTCCAGAGGGTGGCTATACTCCTGACACCATTGAGGATCCATCATTTGAGGGGATTGCAACTGATTCACCTTTTCGTTGCCGCGGCCACAATGAACTGGCAGAGAGATTTGTTGCCTTTGAAGGGACTAACACAGGGCGACGATTTCTGGCCTGTGCAGTGAAGAATGTAAGTATTTGAGCTAACTTGTCTATACGATTTAATTGTAGTTATTGCTAGTGATTTAATTATGTATTTGTCTGTATAACCACTATACAGGATTATGTACTGCTAGTGATTTAATTATGTACTGTAACAATATATATCCACTTGACTAGCCTTTTGTATTTTTTATTAATGTCACAGTAAGAATATAAGCCAATATTTCTGTTGTAGGAGGCTCAAAATTGTGGATTTGTTGAGTGGATTGATCCTGAATGGCCACCATCACTGCAGCATGCATTAGGCAGTCTGTGGAGCAAACTAGAGGAGACCAATTCTGCTAGGATGTTAGAAAAGTTAGATAATTACATGCTGGTGAAGGATTTAGATGAAGAGAAGAAAAAAATTGAGAAGAAGTATACTGGTTTAATGGCTGAAGTGAACAAGATGCTGGATCACACAGTTCAGAAGGTGAATAAGGAAATCTATGGAAAACTGAAAGAGGACAACAGTTACCAAACCCTGAAGCATGAACTATTTGTGTTAAAGGAGATGCAAAAAAATGAGAGACAAATGAAGGAGAAAATGGAGAAGGCATGTGAAGCTGAAAAGCAAGCACTGAAGGAGGAGAAGAAAAAACTGGAGTTCTCTTTATTTGATCTGTTCAAAGCAAACAATTTGAATAAAGAAAGGCTGAAAAGAATCAAGGAAATATGTGATGAGGGCAATGAGATGTAATAGACTAGATTTAATTATGTGAGTTAGAACTCTTTGTAGCTGCAAGACTATGGATTTGTATCAGTTTATGTCTTGTAATGGATCTATGGTTTGTATCAGATTTTATTATGTCCTAATCTGAATTATGTGTGTTATAATTCTGTGGCATTTTACTGTTATTTTACTGACTATTATTGACTGTTAGATTTTATTATGCAAGACATGTCACAACCACAAGTGTGTAAACTGAAGTTGCCGTAGACGAACGTTCACGACGTTCGTCGACGACAACCACAGAATTTAGCACACATTATATCACATAATTTAGCACCATCTCAATTACAAAAAAAATTAACAACATCTCAACAGAATTTAGCACATATTATATCACATAATCCATCTCATTTCATCTCATTTCAGTTCCATCTCAGTATCAGTTCAGCAAACTAAGCAATTGTTGTACCAGCAAGTTCTGGACTTACAACTATTGCATCACCAAAAGCAGCTGTGGTAACCAGCATGTTCTGAAATTACAACACAGCCATTTCACATCACCAAAAGAACCAGGAAGTTCTGGTTTTACAGCACAACATATGCATCATAAGATTAGTTGTTTGAAGGGCCATCCTCTCCCTCATCTGTTGGAGGTTTGTAACCACAGTTGAAGTACCCCCATGTCTTGCTTCTCTTATACCTGGGCTCATCTGGTCCTTCTCCATCTCCATCATAGCTGGGTGCAGCAGTTGTTCTTGGGGCAGCAAATGCTGATCTTGCAGCAACAGCTGGTGGTGCTCCTTGTCTTGCAGCAGCAGTAGGTGGTGGTCCTCCTTGTCTTGCAGCAGCAGCAGCTGGTGGTGCTCCTTGGCTTGCAGCAGCAGCTGCTGCTGCTGGTGCTGCTCCTTGTCTTGCAGCTCTTTGCCTTCTAGGAGGAGGTGGAGTTGGTGTTGGTGCAGCAGAAGCAGGTTCTGGTGGTGGAGGTGGAGTTGGTGTTGCTGCGGCAGAAGCAGGTGCAGGGGGAGCTTCAGTGGATGCAGCTGCATCTGTTGGAGGTGCTCTGTTGGACTGTGAACAAAGGTAAGCATCAGTAATGGACAACAAGTAAATTAGAGAGAAATAGAAGGAGTAATGGATGAAGACACCAACCACATGCTTATTCTTCCTCATCTGCAGGTCAGGCCTCAGTTGTGTTGTGCAGCTGGTATATTTGTGCCCCTGTAGGTGACAGTTAGAGCAAGTAATGGTTCCCATTCTTGAAGTGTCTTTAGGCTTAGGAACCTCAAACTTTCCTTTCCTTCTCTGCTCTTGTTTTCTGCCTTTATTGATTTTGAAGAAAGGTGGTACTATGTCAGGACCACCTGTCTTAGTCCAGTCATGCTTTCCAGGCACAGGGTAAACCAGAGGCTTGTAAGCTGCAATGTACATATCCTTTTTGAAGAAATGGCTAACATAATCTTCTGGAGCTTGCCTAGCTTTGATGATTGCACTACAAGCATGGGAGCAAGGTAACCCAGTCACATCCCATCTCCTACAACCACATGTTCTTGCTGCCAAGTCAACTGCATGAGTCTGGTCACCCTTTCCATTAGTCACTTGCCACAAATTTGTGCCTGAAATCCTGGGTGTGCAGAACCTAGAATACTTCTTTGCCAATTCTAACTTCTCACTGTAGTGAGGAGTGATCTCCCATCTTGCTTTCTGTCCACCTTCCCTCTTCTCAAAACCTCTGGTCATCAACTTGTTCTTTATGCCCTCAATCATGGTTTGAATAGGTTTCTTCCTAACATCCAGGATGTAGCTGTTAAAAACCTCACTAAGGTTGTTGACAACCAAGTCAGTCTTTGAGTTGGTGTCAAATGCATGCCTAGCCCAAGTATGAACAGGGATGGCACTCAGCCACTTCCAAGCATCCTCACTCTCTGCCTTCAAATTTTCCATTGCAACCTCAAACTGAGCCCTATGAAAAGCATAGCTAGCAGCATCCATGCACTTTTTCAGGTCTTCCCCTCTGAACCCAGCAGTTTGGAAATTGGCATATATATGCCTTAAGCAGAATCTAACAGGGCTATTAGGAAAGACTTGGCTGACAGCTTTGATAAGTCCCTGATACATAAATATTCATATAGTACATAAGAAGCATGTTTGCATAGGAGTTGTCGTCGTCGAGTCGACGACGACAACTCTTTAATAAATAACAAAAGAGTTGTCGTCGTCGAGTCGTCGTCGAGTCGACGACGACAACTCTTTAATAAATAACAAAAGAGTTGTCGTCGTCGAGTCGTCGTCGAGTCGACGACGACAACTCTTTAATAAATAACAAAAGAGTTGTCGTCGACATGTCGTGGACATGTCGACGACAACTCTTTGGAAGACCTAGGTGGAGAGATAGTTACTAACCTTCTGTCTGTCAGACATAATAGTGTATGCACCAAACTGTCCTTCTGTTCCACCCAATGCATACTTCAGTTGGGTTAAGAACCAGCACCAGTTGGCTGTGTCCTCTTTGGGTACAACTGCAAAGGCAATGGGGTACATGTTGTTATTCCCATCTCTGCCTGTTGCAGCTAGAATCTGAGCACCAGTGCAAAGCTTGATGAAGCATCCATCCAATCCTGCAAAAGCAATTGAGTTATTTCAATACAACTATTTTGTACAGAAAATTAAGTGAACACAGAAAATCTCTCTCACCTATGAAAGGCCTGCATCCTTGTAGAAAGCCCTCTCTTGGTCCATTGACACAGAAGAATAAACCATGGAAATGGGGGCCAGGATGTGGGTTCTCAGCAGTAGGTGCTGGAGTAACTGTTTGCACAATGACCCTGCTTCCAGGGTTGGTATCAATCACTGTCTGTGCAAAATCTGTAAGCCTGAAGTACTGTTGCCTGTGATCACCTAACACAGCCTCAAGAGCTATATTTTTTGCCCTGTAGGCCATCATCCTAGGCACCTCAACACCAAACTGTTGCCTAGCACTGTCAATAAGAGAGTGAATACTGGTATTAGGATCTGACCTGAACATACCTTCATAGTTTTGAGCCAACCATTTGGCACTGACCCTTGTAGTTTCAGTGCTTGTCTCACAAGTATGCTGCAACCTCATCTTCCTAATGCAAAAAGTTTTCTCCCCTTTTATCTCAGATGCAACCATATAGAAAGGACATGTAGGCTTCTTGCAGTGAACAATGACTCTCACATTGGAGTTCCTCCAGTATTCATAATTTCTACTCTGTGCAATATGCAAATTAATCAATGCATTTCTAAACTGTTTCACATTTGTGAAACACATCTTCAAGCACAGTTGCCCATGTGGATTGAGCCTCTTCTCATCATACCACTTCCTAAGTGGCAATTTCTTTGCTCTACTTTTTCTTCCCTTTGGTGGCACCATTGATAGAGGCTGAAATCCATCATCATCACTGTCTTCTAGCCAGCCAGCATATTTATCTTCATCTGATGATGGTATGTAGTCACATACATCTTCAACCTGCATACTGGAATGAGACCTCACCGTTGGCCCTTTTCTAACAGACTTCTTCCTCTTTTTCTTCTCAATAACAGGGGCTTCCACATGGGCTTCCACAGGGGCTGTATCTTGTTCAGTTACAAACAAGTCTTCAATGTCAGTGTCACCTTCACAGTGCAGCAAGGGATCCTCTCTAATCCTCCTCATCTCCTCAATCCTCTCAGCAAGTTCTATTTCTTCCTTTGACCTCATTTCTTCCATGGCAGCAAAATCTTCCTCTCCCATGGAAAAATATCCATCTTCCTCCTCTGATCCCACATCTTCTTCTATCTCTATTGATTTCCCCTTATCAACTGCCACATTGATGCTTTCCTGGGTGGCAACATAAGGATTGTTTCCCTGGTACTGACTCTGGCTGCCTACACTGCTAACCTGACTTTGAATAACTGCACCATCATCATCAACAACATAGACAGGAGCAGGACTTAAATCATACACCACTTGGTCTGCATATCTGACTATGGCTCTTCCAGCTGCTGGTAGGTGGACAGGTTTGTTAATCTTCTCAGGAACAGCAGCTCTGCCCCTCTTAACAGTCAAGTTCAGTACTTTGGTTGCATTAAAATGTTCTAGCAGTTCATATATCTTTGCATTGTTTTCAACAAGATCCATTCCCTCCCCCTTTCTGCAGTAAACTGAATCTCTAATGCCATAGCCCTTTGTCTCAATCAGTGCAAGTATATTCATGTAGGTGATATCATCTCGGCCTAATTTCCTCTCAACATTGTCTAGTCCATCGAAATGAATTCTGACCTCCCATATTTCAGGATCCCCAATCCCCAATCCTAAATCCAGCTGACTACAAAGCAATGGAAATACCAAATTTCAGTAAACCCTAACCCTAAATCCCCAATCTGAAAACCCTAACCCTAAATCGGCAGAGATGATAGTGTTACTTACTCGACCGCACCCAACCCGTGAGTCCACTGGTCGCTCGTCGCCGGATTGGCCACCCAAATGGCGGCAAGCATGTCCGCCGCCGACGAGGGCGGCCGCGAGGGCCACAGCTCATCCAGCTCGTCGACCAGGTCGACCACGCTAGCAGATCCAGTGTTCGCGTCGCCTCCACCGGCACCACTCCCACTCCCGCCGCCGTCACAGCCGGCACTCCCACCGCCGCCGCCCGGATTCGTCGGGTCCATTGCGCGGGAAGAGAAGGAAGAGTGAAGCTCGAGTGGAGGACTGTCTGGTTCCGACCGGTCGGGGACGGGGTCTTGACGCGCGCGTGCGTGAAACGCCGCCGTTAACGGCCGTCCGTGCCACGTCGGCTCTGACATGGGGCCCGGCCTGTCAGCACGGTTAAATCGGTAGGTCAGCGCGATGTGTTGTCATTAGTCCCAGGCACGGTACATTTTTGAAAAAATTACCAAGAGTGGTACTGACCTGTCCACCTAGCCGCAAATGTGGTAGTTTTATGTAAATTACTCTATGCCAAAAGATGGCCTTTCCCAGGAGAAGAAAGTCCATTTTTAGTCCCTGCACTATTTCAAGAGTTCACTTTTCGTCCTAAATGTTTTTTTAGGTACAGAACGAACCCTCAACTTTGCTAATCGTTCGCATACTCAGTTTTGTTGTTTGTCGTATCAGGTAACATTAGATAGAACTATTCTCAAGAACTTGCGATCTGTAGCCACTAAAACCTAGACATAAACTAATTACTTGGTTGTTCATGACATCTACGTACAAGATCCACGTACGCAAGTCACCAGAAGCTGGACATACACTAATTACTTTGTTATTCATGCAGGCTGCGTAGAAGATCCAAGTACTAGAACTATATCTACTCTTAGCTGAAACCCATACGATTTGTGAAGAGGTTTCTACATACCAATCTGCACGTACCATTAAAAACAAAAGAAGAATCTCCCGCTGCTAGGGCTTCTTCCGCCGTTGGCTTACACTAGGTATCGGTATGTTTTGTTTTATCGTTGCGACGCTGGTTTTCTTGTATATCACAATCAGCAAAACTGAGTATGCAAACGATTAGCAACGTTGAGGGTTTGTTCTGTACCTAAAAAAACGTTTATGACGAAAAGTGAACTCTTGAGATAGTTCAGGGACTAAAAATGGACTTTCTTCTTCCCAGGAATATAAGGTCATCCTTTTCTGCTCTTTATGACTTATTTCCACTTGCACAATTACATCTGCTGTGACTCATACAATCTCCAGACTCCAACCCCTTGCTAATCGTACAGCTCTTACATCACATGGCAGAAACCTAAGCTGAGTTTCTTCTATTCAGGTAATAGTGAAAATCTTTACCCGGGCATTTGGTTAAGAATACTTCAAAGAATGCTTTTGTGTGTTAGCGGAAAAAAGACGAGAAGTGCCCCAGAGCTTTCCAACGGTTATTTTTGCACGAAAATTAAATCACACTAATGGTTGTGATCACAGTTCTCCCTCATGTGGAGCACACATGGTGGTTATCAGTTCTGATCATGGCCGTTAGTGTGCTTTAATTTCGTGCAAAATAACTGCCTGGAAAGCACCGGAGCACTCCTCAAAAAAGATTAATTTGGTCTGAGTGGCCAACCAAGACAATACTGTGAAAAACCTGTGCCTGAACACGCCTCTTCCGAGCAATAACATTACACGATTGTATAATGGGTGGGGTGTGTGTGTGTGGGAGGAGGTAGGTAGAAAGGTCTGGGCAAGCACGGTCATCTCTTCTTTGATATCTTTGGTGGCTTCTTGATCTCTCAAATCAAGTTTCCCACTCCCTCCCCAAAATGTAGTCAATTCTTTTGTTTCTAAGACAAAATTTCTCAAGTTTGACCAAGATTATAGCAATAACCAAATATATACTATGAATATATATTTCATGATGTATCGATTGGTATTGGTTTGGTATTGTAAATGCTGATATTTTCCTATAAACTTGGCCAAACTTAAGAACGTTTGACTTAGGAACAAAATAAATAAGACTTACATTTTAATCCAACTGAAGATGACGCACTAAATAGTCCCAAGGAGTTGGGCAGAAAGAGATTGTTAGGTTTGTCCTTAGCCACATACTTGGTGCAACTATATTTCCAGAGCAATTGTGAGTAACTATCTTTGCTCATAACAATGTTTATAGCCATTCACCACATGCTGCAATGAGCATTAACTATATTTCCAGAGCAACCAAATATTGCACCTGTGAAGCAACACATGTGCAGTGACTGACCTGTTGCACAACATGTCGATATTGATCATTGGGAGAAGCTGTTTTTCCAACTTTACAGGCTGGCATTGTCAAAGACCTATGTAGGCGTAAGTTCAAAAGGAAAACTTAGCTGTTCTTCTCTGTAATGTTAGTTTCAGATAACAATTAAGCATGAAAAGAAATAATAAGATTAACTGCTTGAATGTGTACCAAGAGAATTATAGCCATAATTATGGTTCGTAGCAAGCAGAACAAACACAGAAGTAATGCACATTAACTACTTAGTTGCGTAGGTGTATGATCACATGTTGTTTCGTTGTTATCAGAAAACAAATACTGATAGGCTGAGGCACGTTGCTACCGCAACTGTTTTAGCGATGGTCATTCATTGGCAAGGGGTTGGCAACTTCTGCCAAGGACAAACAGAAAAAGCACGACTAACCTGCAGGGTTAACGACGAGGTCCGTTAGGTATCACTGCATGACTGACACGATCTGATTCATCTCACGTTCATCCATGTTATTTCAGATTTAATTCTCCAGTATGAAACTCACTTTAAAAAAAGCAAGATGAGCCTGCATAAACGAGCTGTAAAAGTTAAGAACAAAAATTTCTCTACTGAACAAATCCATTAAGCGAGCATTCTGTAACCTCGTACAAAAACATCCTTGCAGAGTCAATGCGCCAGAATCTGCAATTCTAGCATTGCTCTCTCACCACAAATAATATTTATTACACCATCAAGATGCTACAATTCTAGCAATGCTCTCGACTTGTAATAAATACCCTTACACCATCAAGACGCCACAAGTTGCATTCTAGGAAGGCGCTGTTTTGGCTCATAGGAGTAGATACTCCCATTATGGAAAAACATTTTTAAAACATTTCAAAATGTCATAAAAATTCTGACAAAAAATTTCAGGTATACATCCGGACATTTACAGTTCACACAAAAAGTTTCACAAGAAAAGACATTTTTGTGGCTTGTGTAAAAAAGACGAATTTCGGTGCTCCAAATGACTTTTCATGAGACTTTTTTTTGTCTTTTTTACACATGCCACAAAAAAATGTCTTCTTTTCGTGAAACTTTGTGTGCGAATATAGAATTTCCAGATGTATACCCAATATTTTTTTGGAATTTTTTTTAAACATTTTGAAAGTCGTTTTTAGACAGTGGGAACATATGGTCCTGCGATCCAAAGTGGATTTCTGCAATTCTAGAACATTCTTACACCACCAAGAAATTTTCCATTCTAGAGTATGCTCGGAGTCACACAAAAATATATTCTTACACCATCAAGACAACGCAATTTGCAATTCTAGAACATTCATAAAACCAATAAATTTGCCATTCTAGCATATACTCTCGTCACACAAAATACATTCTCACACCATCAAGATGAGACAAACCAACCACGACTAACCTAGCAAAGGTTAAATGATGGGGTTTGATATAGCTGAAGGACTGAGGTTCAGTTTGCAGATATCAAGATGCAAAAGAATAGCCAAATAAGCATACAAAGTTAGTTAAACAGTGGGAAAAAATAAACATTGATTAGTTGAACGATATTTACCATAGTCCACTGCAATGCTCCGATAACATTTGTTGTTTCAGACTTATTACTCCGTACTGCACATGGAAGTCTGAAATACTTCAAAGAGCAAATGAGCCTGCATAAATGAGCTGTCAAAACTAAGAACACTAGAACAGAACATCTTAACTAAACATTTTGCAACCAGCGAGCATTTTAAAACCTCACACAATCGATCAAATCAGCGAGCATGTTCGTATCACGCAAAACACAATAGTACGCCACCAACTCGCAAAATTTTGCAATTCCAGCATGCTCTTATTAGATAGAAACATTCTGAATTTCTGACACTACCAATATGGCCACAATGTGGATTCCAGCATGCTCTCATCACACAAAAACACATTCTTACACTATCAAGATGCCACAATCTGAATTTTTAGCATATGTTCTCATCAACACAAAAACATTCTCACACAGCCAAGACGGCATAATTTGAAAATTCCAGCAAGCTCTCGTTCAGCACCGATTTCAGGTGATCATCCATAAAGTTCAGGTAAGCTCATCCCAATCCCATCAATCGACCAGCTCCATGATCGCCTTGGTCACCTCCTTGGCCAGTTCGGCACGGCACAGCTCCACCTTCATCTGCACTATTCGCTGTTTCTTGATCTTCCCATCCATGGCACGCGCCTTATAGTCGTGCATCTTCCCGAACTCCCTCTTGAACATGCCTGGGTGCGCCACCTCCAACTTCTTCACCTCCTCTGCTAGGTACGGGTACAACTCACACATCTCCTCAAAACCCTTCAGCTCATGGCCGTCCGCTGCCTTCGCAGCAGCGGCGGTGGTCTTATCGCCACCCCAGACGATCTTGGAGAGATCCAACAGTCGGCAGTCGTGTTCCTTGCTCGGGAGCTCGCCCCTCTTGATGAGGATGACATACCGTCTCTTCAGGGTTTGAAGCTTCGACTGGAGTTCTTTGCTGCCGTAGGCACGGTTGTCGAGCTTTCCGGCGAGGGCGCTGATGAGAGCGTCAGGCTGCGGCAGCGCGCCATGCTGCTTTTGGTGAGCGGCGAGGGCCTCGAGGATACGGATCTCATCGCCGGTGGATCAGATGCGGTGGAAAGCCACGCGCGCCTTCTTGGGTCTTGGCTGACGGGGACTTAATGTCCTCCGCCTCCTGCTTCGGAGAAGACTTTGGTGGCGGGGCCTCCTCGTCGGACTCGGACGACTCACCCACCTCCTCCCCTTCCTCGTCAGAGGCATCCGATTCCTCGTTATTCTGCGACGGCGGAGGTTGTTTCTTCGGAGCGGAGGGAGGGGCAGCGTGGGTGGGCTCCTCCTCCTCCTCCTCCTCCTCATCGGAAGTGTCGGAGTCCTCGCTCTGCTGCTGCGGCGGAGGCTGGTTCTTGAGGGTGGTGGTCGGGGCCGCACGGGTGGGATTCTCGTCCTCTTCCTCTTCTTTCTCTTCTTCCTCTTCGTCAGAGGTCTCGGACTCCTCGCCATTTTGCGGCGGCGCAGGTGGCTTGTTGGGGGCGGGGGCAGACGACACGGCTTCGTCCTCCGACTCTTCGGATCGCGAGCGAGAGTCCGTCTCCTCTGAAGAGGCAGCCGGAGGCGGAGGCGGAGGCGGCGGCTGTGCCGACCTCTTGGCGGCGCGCTTCCGAGCCATCGCCGGAGGCTCGGGTTGAATGTTTGGAAGGGAGGAGGGCGGCGGCGCTGGACTCGGTGGGTTAAAATTTGGGGAAGAAAAACATCTGCGTTCATAAGTATAGGTGGCCAAACGGGCCGGTACGGCCCGGCACGTGCGCGGCATGGCCCGGCAACGGCACGGCCCGTTGGGCACGATTAGAATTGTGCCGTGCCCGGGCCGGCCCGCGTGCTGCGGCCTGACCTCCGGCACGGTCCGGGAGGCACGCCGACGGCCCGTTAGGTACAGTTGGCCCGGGCACGGCTCATTTAGCGTAAATATGGCCCAAAAATTGAAAAAAAAATAAAAATAGGTAAAAAAAATAAAAAAACCTAATCGTGCCGTGCCGGGCCGGCCCACGGGTCTCGATCATGAGCTGGGCACGGCACGAAGCAGGCCCGTGCCGGGGCACGGCCCGTTAAGATCCGTGCCGGGCCGTGCCCGTGCCGTGCTTTAAGAAGCGTGCCTCGGGCCGGCACGCTGGGCCCGGCCCGTTTGGCCACCTATATTCACAAGTCACGAGACCATGAACGAGTAAACATTTTTCTCGTTGCTTGTTGAAAAATGATAATACTCCCTCCGATCCATAAAAGTGTCGTTCACTTAGTACAAATTTTATTAGTATAAAATGAGCGATACTTTTATGAATCGGATGGAGCAGTAAAATGCATTCTTGGTTTGCTCGCTTTAATCAATGTATTTGGGAACATAGATTTAGGTCTAACATCATCTCATCTATGGTCGTTGTCGATGGAGTGCGTAATTTACAAAATCCCCCTGAACTCACCCATCTTGTAAATTGAAGGTTTGATGAGTCCGATTTTAATAGATTAATAAAGCCCCAACTAGTCAAGAGTACAGAAACTCAACACATTATAGCAAAAAACAAGAATAAGAAAATGTTGGGAACACCCGCTAGAAATGACAAGCACAATGAGACAATCAAAAGAAGACACTACAAGGAATAAGAATCAAACAAACTAAACTACGGTCTAAGACAAAAGCTTCAAGACAAAAGCTTCGCTTGGTCCCCGATAAGCGCAAATATTCAACTGAATAGGGCTTTTCGGAAAAAAAACTTTTCGAAAAACTGAAAGGGACTACGTTTTGCAAGCAACAAACACTGACAAGCAGCTTGGGAGTTCGAAACACATAACCACTCGAGACATCACAAAGACCTCATCCAATCTCCACTCGTGCACCACCTACCACCGAGCGTGCGGCCTCTAGGAAGAAGCTGAAGGAGGGGGATAAGGCAATGCTCCTGACGACAGGATCCCACCCCCGATAGGCCCAAGACAGGGCAACATCTTAGCAAGGCGGGGCGGGATCCCACCCTCGGTAGGCCCAATAAAGGGCAACATCTTATCAAGGCTGGCTGTGAGTCAGGAAGCCCAGTCGGTTGGGTCTTGGTGCGCCACCAAGACATGCATTTCCACAGTAAACAGAAATTGACTCTCTCCCCATGTAGACAGAATTATTATTATTTTGGTTGTGTGCTTCGCTCGATACAGAGGCCGGTGTTTCATACTTTCATTCCCCTTTTCAAAACAAAACAAAAAATTTGTAGACATAAACATAACTTGGCTCTTCTTAAGTACTTTCTCCATTGCTCAATCAAGAATATACAAAGTTTCATTAAGACAACGATTAGGCTTAGAATTACTGTGTCAATATGCAATCGATGCAAACTAAAATTTATGTCAGTAAATTTGTATTCAAAAGTACTTACCTATGAATATACTTCGTACCGTATAAATCATATGGTAATAGATTATAAACTTTTGGCCTGCCTAGGTTACGGCCTGCAATTGAAAGGCTGGATTGACTTTGATTGCCAATTAGTTCCTTCCATGTTTTTGTTGATGACGTGTCGGAGTCGAAGATGATATCAGCCGATCTACATGTAACTCGTGCTGTAATGCATATTCTGACACATCACATGACGAATTGTTTCGACGAAAACAAAAATAAACCGGCCGCGATAGGGCTCTTTCTGCTCTCAAATTAAGCAGAATTTAGCTGCAGTTCAGTTGGTGCCAAAGTAGCCAGAAAGGTCGGCATGAGAATTTGACAATTCACCAGCAAGCACAGGCCGGTTTGTAGAAGGTGGAGAAGAAATCTTGATGTCTTGCTGGAACATGCCAAAATTTAGCTACAAGTATTTAGCATTAATCCCAGACATCCTCAACATTATATTCGATATGGTACTGGCGTTTTTTCGCCACATCTTCTTTTCTTCCAGGCTAATGGCCAATTTTACATTATTTCCACACTTGTACAGCCTATATGATTCACACCATGCAAAACGCCCAGAAAGAAAAAAAAATAAAAACCCTCAACAATGGAGTCGACAGGGCCTTACAAGTTACAAACCCCAGCTTGTGGGAAAAGTGGCGCCACCAGAGCTTCTGAAGTGGAACCTAACAAACCCAGAGCGCATGGCCTGGATGGCAATATCCACAACCGCGACTACAATAAAAGCAATGATAAACATAATGAACAGGATATACGGTCTCTTGCTCCACCTTCCAATGATGCCCAGCGCGAACGGGTAGATCAGCACCAGAATCCACACGTTGAACAGCAGCCCAAGCCTGCATCTGCCATCTGCATGAGTGACCAGCCTCCGACGATCGCCTTGCCTATTGATGCACCAATGGCACACACATTCACCACTATCACCACCATTGTCGGGATCAGCAACGGGGCCCACTGCACGGCGTACAGTTCAGCAAACTTGTCACTGGTGCTGCTTGCTACTTGTTTCGCCGTCAGCTTGAACGAAACACCCTTCAAACCAAACAGCTTCAGCACCATGTGCAGCACAGCTGTAGGGTACACAGCTGTTGCACCAACGATGTAGAACTGCTCGTTGCGGATCCAGTCCAGCAGTGTGAGGCCAGCCCACTTGATCTCAATCATGCCGATCAATTCCGCCATGACTATGACGATGAGGAGGTACAGAACATAGGTGGGGAATGGCTTTTGTATGTAGAATTGTCCACGGAAGATCCATATCACCGGGAAGAGGAGATAGAACACAAGAAAGATCGACGAAACTGGGTAGGCTGTCATGTTGGCATAAGCAATTCGTTGCATAGGGTGGAGACGACGACCGGCCAGCAGTGGGCAGTTGCGCGAGAAGAACATCTCAAGGGAGCCCCCTGACCAGCGCAAGATCTGATACAGGCGCTCAGTGAGGTTGATGGGTGCGGTGCCCGCAAACGCATCTGGCTCCATGCGGCAGTACATCGACCGCCACCCATTCCGGTGCAGCCGGAAGCCGGTCACCACATCCTCCGTTGCAATGTTGTACACCCAGCCAACTTCCTTGCCAAATTCAGTTCCGTCTTCATATGCACATTTCATAACATCAGCTAACTCCGCCATGACAGACTCTTCAAGTGCCGGCGGCGACATGATGGAGCGCTCTTGGTTTGCGGCTGGCGGTATTGAGCTGATGAAGGACAGGGAACTACCATACTTTTTGGAGCTGTCCACAATCTTGACGTCATCAGATCTCCAGCGAGGTGGGTCAGTACCATAAAGTGCGAAACGGCGGAACATGCAAACCGGTACCGACATAGAGGGCCCTTGGATGCCATTGAGACCAAGCAAGGTGGCGTCAAAGAAGACACGGTTGTGATTGCAGTACCTGTCTGTGGGATCAACATCGTCAAGCGCTGGGGAAATTGGACAAAGGCAGTACTGTCACCTTCACGACGGTCGAGCATGAAACATATGCCAGCACGGAAGGCTTTGGAGTTGTTGACGTAGTGGTCGCAATCGAAGTTGATGATGAAGGGCGCATTGGTCAGGAGGGCAGAGACTCGCAACTGTACGTTCATGGCACCTGCCTTCTTTTGATGATCACAGTCTGGCCGCTTCTCGCGGGAGATGTAAACGAGCATCGGGAGGCGTACATCAACAGCAGTGAAGTCTAGAGGATTGTTGGTGCTTGATGGTAGACCAAGTTCTGGATCATGGCTTGGATGTTTCAACATAATCTATTGAACATGCATTGCAGTTTGAAATAAATTAGCACTCTTTCTCAGGTTAAACATGTATGTCTCTAATCAGCAATTGTCGGGAAATAAGTTCTGGAAATTTTAAAAATGGGTGATATTTATACCTTAACTATTCCATCATGTTGTCCTTTCTTATGGTTCTCAGCTGGTTCAATCCAGGTGCCTGGCCACTGTGTCCATCGGCCATCCAAGTTGCCTTTGCACTTTCTTTGGCATCTGCATCATTATATACATCTGACCGCTTGGGAATTATTGTAAAAAGCGCATCTAAGCGGCCCTTGAACTCATCATACTCTCTAAAATATGTGTTTATGGTCATTGACGAACTCTTCAGGTGCATTTCCAGTGTATGGGCGCGTCTTTACAGAAAAATAGCTCTCAGGGGCTCTTGGCTCAATGGAGTGTTTGCGGCAAAAAGGAACCCATGATGCAGCAAATTTTGCAGTCTCAAGCAACCCATCATAATGGATTATTGATCCACCATCATCTGAGAGGTAGCAAGCATGCTTATCAACAGGATAGTCTGCGGCAAGAATGGATAAGATGGAGTTCATAGTGTATATCATAGGCTCATTTACGGGATCGACGGTGTTAATGAACACGTCAAGAATAGGGAGGTTGGAGTTGCCGTCTGGTAGATCAAACTGCTGTTTCAAGACGGCAAGGTTTGGGACACGCTTGACAGGGTTGAGTTTGGCGACCTGATTTAGCAACCAAGTGACGCCAAACCAAAGATCCCCAACCATGGATATCCACCAGAGCCACATGCCATCAGCGTACGGGTGCCTGACACGCCATGCGAAAAAGAGGACAATCGCAACCAATCTGATCAAGCTCAGCAACCTGTTATGCATAAAAGAAGGACAGAATTAAAAGATCAACTCACATATACATAGGAAACACTACTCGAATACTGAGTCTTAGCAAACTTAGAATCTTGCAGTATGTAACTGTACGGTTATTGTGAAATGTGAACGATACCAAAATGAAATGCAAATTACGAAAACAACATCCACCTTAACACTTAACAGCCACCATAACATGTTAGTAAACAACTGTAAAACTATAGTTACAAATGTATTTCGATGATAAGCATGCTCAGGCGGTCAACCTTCTATAAACAGTGTCTGAACCATGGAAGACAGCTACATTAGCTGCTAATAAACTAAACCCCTGCCGAAGTATTTAATTGAGCTACCATCATAAAGGTGGACTTCAAATGGAGTCCTGGATCAATAATAGTGTCGTTCCGGCTAAGCTCAGATTTACCCGATTGCCAAAACAACCCCATTGACCAAAGATCCCTGACAGGTGACCTTAAAAATAGCTTTACCATTTGCGGTCGCCACTGTCACAGATTGCTAGTTTAAGTAGCCTTGCACATTACCGTTGCATTCACATAAACTATTCAACTCCAAGAGTTGAAATCTTTAATCTGCATTCACGGATTTCGATGGGTACAGCTAGCGCAGCGCATCTTTATAAAAAAAAAAGGAGCTAGCGCAACACATTTCAATGTTGATGCAGGGTTCTTAGCACTCACATAAACAGCGGGGTCCGGGAGGCGCAAAGGAGAAAGGGCGATCGGAACTCGTGCCGAGAGGAAGCGGCGGATCTACGCAATCCGGCCAGCCGTGGCAGCGCGGCGAGCCGGGCAAGAGTTGCCGTGCACGACGGCGAGGGGTGGAGTAGTGTCTTCGCCAACCCATGGGAGCTGCAGGCAGGGCTACGTCGCCCATCGCCGCCACGGCCGCCGTCG